>CAUYPO010013936.1:0-70714 GCA_963574435.1 Cheirogaleus major
TGTAGTCCCAGCTACTCGGGAGGCTGAGGCAGAAGGATCGCCTGAGCCCAGGAGTTTGAGGTTGCTGTGAGCGAGGCTGACGCCATGGCACTCTAGCCAGGGCAACAGAGTGAGACTCTGTCTCAAAAAAAAAAAAAAAAGGAAAGAACAGACCACAGCTATAAAGACAGCTTCTTTCCCCTTTGTCTGTTCCTTCTCCTAAAATTCAGGACATAGCTCACCTTTATAGGCCTGAATTGATAAGGAGGCAAAGCAGGGAGGTGTGAGCAATAGAAATAGCAGGGAGGATATTTTTGATGTTGTCTGTGTATTCATTTACTCATGCTTTCATTCATTTCACAGATATTTACCGAGCATCTCTTTATTGAACACCTGTGTACAACTCTATGCCAGATACTGTAAAGCGAAAAGTTTTCCTGGCAGATATACTCACTACCCTTATGGAAAAAAATAATAATAATAATGAAAGATTCAGGACCTAGCAACAAACCAGCACGATTTTTCAAGCAGGCCATAGAAATAACATGCTTCTCTGAAGCCCTAATGGTAATTGTCATCTGCCACCTGAGCAAAATGCCCATGCCAACATGAAGTCCTATGTGTCAGGGTGTCTCCAGCTACCATAAGAGAAACCCCCTGTTCAACTGGCTGAAACAATAAGGAAAATGTATTTGTCACACAGTAGAAGAGTAGAGTTAACCCAGCACTTTGAGAATATCAAGTTCCCTGGTTCATTCTTTCTGCCTTCCAACTTCTAGTGTACCAAAAAGGTATCACCTGTTATAGTTGGATGACAAGAGCCATGGTTCCAAGTGTCACCCACCTTTAGACACAACAAAATGCAAACAAATTTTACCCTTTGTGTCTCTTTTCAAGTAAGAGATCATTTCTCTAGCTAATTTCCTTTCACATTCTTTTTTTTGTTATTTCAGCTTATTATGGGGATACAAATGTTTAGGTTATGTATGTTGCCCTTGCCCCTCACTCCCAAGTCAGAGCTTCAGAGAGTGTCCATCCCCCAGATGGTGCACATCATACTCATTATCCTTTCATATTCCTTTGAACAGAATCGGGTATCATAGCCCCAAAAACATTTTTAGGAAGAAGAATGGTATCACCATGAGTGGCTTAGTCAGAAATTACCCGAGTCACAGGAAGTGGACTCTCTGGTGAAGAGAACACCCAGACAGAATGTTACTCTGCCAATAAAAAGGAAAGGGCTAGTGCTGTTCAATAAATAGCCTGTAGGATGTGTCACCACCTTGTGCTGCTCAGTGACATTAAGGGTGGTGAGAGATGGTTCCCTACCTTCTCCCTGCCTAGCCGATTGCTAACCCACATGACATCAGAGCATTTAGGAGAGGAGGCTGTAGCTATGACTGATAGCCCAGTGTGCCCCAGTTGACACAGAGAGGAGGAGTCTGTGTCATCTGTATCTTTGTATATACAGAGAAATCAATGTGATGGGGTTATCTGCACTACAGAAGTAATGTACTATTCTGGAAAGCAAATGTTCTTACCATCTCCATGAAAAAATGCACACAAATACTAGATGTTTAGCAATTTGTACATGAATTTTCTAATCTCCAGATTGCTAAAGTAATTCCCATAGACTAAACCCTTCTATTCTTGATAATGTAATATAATAAAACCAAAATGCATTTACAAAATGCTTGGTATCTACTATAGTTTTGTTGGTATCTTTGCAGTACTATCTTTGACCCTAAATGAGGGAGAAGAGATGTCTAAAACCAAACTATGATGTAAGGTATAATGCAATAAAGGTAAAAGGGGCAATGATGTTCCATGTAAGGACAGAGGAAAAGAAAAATAAATAAATAAATAAAGAGGGCAGGAGGAAGAGAGAAAGATATTAAGGAAAAGACCTTTATGACTAGACCTTGAGAATTGGATAAAATTATAGCAGAAAAGAATTGAGGAAAGCCATTCCAACTGTTGGAAAGCATAGACTATCTTTAGATAATGGACAGTAAGATGGATTAATTGGAGAATGACTATAAAATGAAGTACCGAGATAAAGCTGAAAACATAGATTGAGATCACATAGTAGAAGATTTTAATACCATATTAATTAGTTTAAGCTTTTTTCTATGGTTTAGTAGTGAGTTGCCAAAGATTTTTGACTATTGAGCTATTTGATAAGAATGTATATTTTAGTAAAAGTTCTCATATACCAGTATGTAAGAGAGCTTTCACGGGGAGAAAGATTAGAAGTACAGATGGTAATTATGAGCAATTACAGTACACCTAGAAGATAATTAGGACATGAACTAAAGTAATGAGAATAGAATAGAAAAAGCTATGAGAGATGGTTCTGTCTTGTAGTAAAAGAACTTAGCATCTGTTTGGACATGGAGTGTAGAAAGGAAAATGTAAAGTTTCACTTTGAACGACCATAACAATGCCAGTAGTATTATTCCAGAGCGCAGCAAAGAAAGAAGTAACCAGTTGGGGGAATAGAAATATGAATTTAATTTAGGATGATTGACAAGTGAAAAATACATGGAATTTTCAATGATGACGTTTAGGAGAAAAGCCTTGGCTCAAGCTACAGTGATCTATCCAAAATCTATTAACTTTGATTAGCAAAGTTAATTGAATGAAAACATAATAACTTAGTATCTTTTGAGTAGAATCCACCCACAAGTTAGGATATATTTACTGATACAGAAATATACTGAGTAGGAAAGCCTGGTTTGGTTTTGATAAACCTTGACACAAACTGAGTCTTTTGAAATTTAGTGATCTGTGTAAACATCTATAGTTACCTGTTACAAAGACATTTTCTATTTTAGTAAATAAATACTGAATGTTTTACATTAGTGACCTCTTTCAGAAGCTATATTAATTATAGGTTGTAATGATACAGACACTTCGGAAAATTGAGCCATGTCTTTATAGAAGTGATAGTTGAAGCCTCAGCCGTCTATGGGGTCTCCAGAAGAAACTTGAAGAAATATTGTTAGCCCATTTCCTACATTTTGTCTTCTACAAATTTACGCCCACTTGGGCCTTATTTATTCTTACTATCTATCTCATTCCTGTCTGTCAAAAAGCAGTAAGAGTAACTAATTTACATATGTTATTGCTTCCTCTGAGGACCTGTACATTTTAAGAAATATCTTTTAATACTCAAAAAATATTCAAGACCTAATGGCCCAGATATGTCATTGACGAATTTTATTATAATACAGACTTTGTTTTTGTTTGTTAGGATAGGAAGTGACGAGGAGAGCATTTCCAACATACCTCTACCACACTTTCTAATTACCTATATGTTAATTATGCCAGCCCTAACTCTGAGATTGAAATCATAAAATCTTAAGGATTTTGAGAGATCCTATATTCTCCCCTTCTAGTTCAGTGCAGAAGTGCTAGAAATTATTTTACATATAATCAGCTGTTATTAAAATACTTTACAGTGCTAAGAATCATGAGGTAAACTTTACAGTTTTTTAATTATTAAAAATAATGTCTCAAATTTTAATGTATTAGTTCTATATTTTGGGGCTAATACCTGTTCTGTAAGCCTGCTATTCAACTCAGGAAGGTATTTAACGTGCTCCTCATAGTACCACCTCTCCTAGTCTTGCCACTTCTAGACCAAATACCTCTAGTTTATTTGAGGGGTTTTTGTATAAATTTAATGAGTACAACTGTAATTTTGTGACATTAATATATTGTGTAATGGTGAAGTCTGAACTTTTAACATATCTATCACCTGAGTAATGTACATTGGACCCATTAAGTAATTTCTCATCTTTCAAGTACCTCCTACACTCCCACACTTCTGAATCTCCATTGTCTATCATTCCACATTCTATGTCCACGTGTACACATTATTTAGCTCTCATTTATAAGTGAGAATATGCAGTGTTTCACTTTCTTTTTCTGAGTTGTTTCACTTATGATAATGGCTGCCAGTTCCATCCATGTTGCTGAAAATATGTTCTTTTATGGCTGAATAGTAGTCCATTGTGTGTATATGTGTGTGTATGTGTGTGTGTGTGTGTGTATACTACATTTTCTTTATCCAGTCATCCATTGATGGAAACTTGGGTTGAGTCTATATCTTCGCTATTGTGAATAGTGCTGTGGTAAACATACAAGTACCTTTTTGATATTTACATTCCTACCAACAGTGGATAAATGTGCCCTTTTCTCCATATGCTCACCAACATCTTTTTTTTTTTTCTTAATAATATCTATTCTGACTGGTGTAAGATGATATCTCATTGTGGTTTTAATTTGCATTTCTCTGATGATTAGTGATGTGGAACATTATTTCATATGCTTTTTGGCCATTTATGTCTTCCTCTGAAAAATGCCTATTCATGTCCTTTGCCCACTTTTTAATAGAGCTGTTTGTTATTGTTGTTGTTGAGTTCCCTGTAAATTCTGAATATTTACAACCATCCCCTGTTGGATGTGTAATTTGCAAATATTTTCTCCCATTCTGCAAGTTATCTGTTCATATGGTTGATTATGTCTTTTGCTATAAAGAAGCTTTTTGTTTTTGTTGCTTTTGCTTTGAGGTCTTAGTCATGAATTCTTTACCCAGACCAATGTCCAGAAGAGTTTTCTCTACAGTTTCTTCTAGTATTTTTATAGTTTCAAGTCTTATATTTAAGTCTGCAATAGATTGTGAGTTGATTTTTGTATGTGGTGAGAGATGGGGGTCCAGTTTCATTCTTCTGCATATAGCAATCCAATTTTCCCAGCACCACTTATTGAAAAAGTATCCTTTCCTCAGTGTAATGGTTTGCCATCTTTGTCAAAGATCAGTTGGCTATAAATATGAGGTTTTGTTTCTGGATTCTCTATTCTTTTTCATTGATCTATGTGTCTATTTTTATACTAGTACCATACTGTTTTGATTAGGATAGCCTTGAAGTATAATTTGAAGTCAGGCGATGTGATGCCTCTAGCTTTTTTTGTGTTTTTTTAACTTAGAATTGCTTTGGCTATTCGGGCTCTTTTTTTGGTTCCATATAAATTTTAGAATTTTTTTTTCTAATTCTGTAAGAAATGACATTAGTGTTTTGATAGAGATTACATTGAATCTGTAGATTGCATTTGACAATATGGTTATTTTATCAATATTAGTTCTTCCAATGCATGAACATGAGATATTTTTTCCATTTATTTGTGTACTCTATGATTTCTTTCAGGGGTGTTTTATAGTATTCATTGCAGAGATCTTTAACTTCCTTGACTAAATATATTCCAAGGGATTTTGTGTGTGTGTGTGATTGTAAATGGGATTGCCTTCTTGATTTGATCCTTGATCATTATTGGTATATAGAAATGTTACTGATTTTTGCACCTTGATTTTATATCCTGAAACCTTACTGAATTTATTTATCAAATCTGAGAGTTTTTTGGTGAAGTCTTTAGTGTTTTCTAGATATAAAATCATATCATCAACAAATTGAGATAATTTGACTTCCTCTTTTCTAATTCGGATGCCTTTTATTCTTTCTCTTGCCTGATTGCTTTTGCTAGGACTACCAGTGCTGTGTTGAATAGGAGAGATGAAAGTGGGCATCCTTGTCTTGTTTCAGTTCTTAAGGAGAATGCTTTCAACTTTTCACCATTCAGTATAATGTTGGCTATGATTTTGTCATATATGGACTTTATTATTTTGAGGTATATTCTTTCTGTGCCTAGTTTGTTGAGGTTTTTTATCATGAAGAGATACTGGATTTTGTCAAATGTTTTTTCTGTATCTATTGAGATCATCATATGGTTTATGTGATAAATCACATTTATTGATTTGTGTATATTGAACCATCCTTGCATCCCTGGAATAAAACCCATTTGATCATGGTGTGTTATCTTTTTAATGTGCTATTGGATTCAATTTGCTAATATTTTGTTGAGAGTTTTTACATCTATGGTCATCAGAAATATTGGTTTGCAGTTTTATTTTTTTGTTGTGTCCTTGTCTGGTATTGGTATCAGGGTGATACTAGCTTCATAGAATAAGTTAGGAAGAATTTCCTCCCCCTCAACTTCTTTGACCACTTTCAGGAGGATTAGCACCAGTTCTTTATACATCTTAGAGAACTCAGCTGTGAATCTATCTGGTCTGGAGCTTTTCTTTGTTGGGAGATTTTTTTATTACTAATTTAATCTCACTACTTATTGGTCTTTTCAGGACATGTATTTCTTCCTGGTTCAATCTTGTGCCTTTTTTTAAAATAGACTCTTATGATACTTTCCAGACCTCTTACCATTACATCTCCATTATCAAAATGTACCCAGCATTTGTTTACATTCCTCCTCCACTAACAGCATATAACAGATATGGTCTTGCAAGTATGACATAGAGTGACCCATTACCTTCCTTTACCTTGAGGCTATTCTCTTAGTAATTAGGTAAAGTTACATTAACTTTCCTGGCAGCCATCACATTTTTGCTCACATTGTATTTGCATTCAAATAAAACTTTTGTTTTTCTTCATGTGTCCTGGGATTATGTCATATCTCCCTTATTCTTTATTCAGTTGGCAGTTTTCACCTTAAATCCCAAATTTAACATTGAACATGAAAAAAGTACTATGTTTTGCCTTCTAACTTATTAATAGAGAAGATAAAAGAATATTGTAGAACAGTTCTCTGTTATTAATCTGTTATGATTGTACCATCTTCCATAAGCAGCAGATAGAACTCTTCTTTAAAACTTCTTATTGTTCCAATCTTAGCTTATGAATCATTTTTATTATACTTAGCATTTTACAAGTCTTATTTCTTTTTGGCCTTTCATCTTTCTGACTTTATTATTTTACCTTTAAACTGCATTGTACCTCTGCGTTATAGAATGATTTCATACATACAAAGTATTAAAAATAGGATTTTGATGCTGCATTTACTGACTTTACCAAAGTGTTCTGTGCCAGTTGATATTTCCAACCACTGAGCAAGGGAATTAAATACAGATTTTCACTGTGAAAAATACACAATGATGAGATTGTATGTATTAATCAAGTAAAGAAATTCAACAAATTTTTAATTCTTTGGAAAGCAGGATTTGGTGGCAGAACAAATTTAAAGTTTCTAAAGAAGTCACATGAACTTCCTCTGTCACTATGAAATAGAAAACTGCTATAGGTAACATGTCTGAATTCTTGAGCAGTTCCATTTTTTTGAACCTGTATATCCTGAGTATCAATTGGCAAGACATCAACTTTCACTCAGATCTATGGAGAAAAGATCGTGACTGTATTTTTAGGAAATCGTTGGAAAGGGAGCTATTTTGGGGGTAAGCCAAGGCAAGGTAGAAAAAAACACTTTAAGGGTACTTTTAACTATCACTTCATAATAAGGTGATACATATGGAAAACTGAAAGATGAGTCTGATTTTGAACATGGTCTTCATTGTGACTGCTAAAGGACACAGTGTTTTTTTTTCTGCAAAAGAATCTGTGGCTATATTCAAAGAAAAAGTAAAAAAACAAAGCAACAGCAAAACCCTTTGCCTATATACTGTTTCACATTTGTCTTTTTAGCTGCTAATCTTCAGTGTAATAATCACCAACATTCTTTAATACAGCAGATAGCAATGCGAGTAATGCTGAGCTGACACCTAAATGTACTTGGTAAATAGGCAGGTTTCACATTTCATGCTTAGGAAGATAAAATAAATTCTCCTGATATGTTCTATTTGCTTATATTTTCACATTGTTTAGCTATAAAGAAAGAAACATTGTGCTCTTTATATTATCAGAATCATTATTATATTTTTTTAGTCACATTTCTTCACTTCTAGGTGAAGAATATTCTAATATATAAAATCAGCATTGAGTCAAAATGAAAACTACTAAGCCCCTAAGGACAAACTGCTCTTTCTAATCCATTTTGAATAATACAAATGATGATGTCATTTTAAGTGATGTAGGCAAGAATGTGGGTATTAGGGCACCTCTTTTGTGGGTCTTCTGTTTGCTAGCCATTTTTATGAAGTATTTAGTTTAATACAGTATAACAGTAATGAAAAAGTTTGAAATATATTTGAAATTTGCAATAATTACCAAAATGTGGCATGGTGAAACAAAGTGAGCACATGCTGTTGGAAAAATGGCACCAATAGAGTTACTTAACACAGGATTACCACGAATCTTCAATTGGTAAAAAGCACAGTATCTGTGAAGCACAATTAAGCACAATAAAATGAGGTCTACATAAATTCTGGTCCTCACTCTAAAGTAGTCATGGAGACTGAGGCCTTCCCTCCAGCCTATGGCTGGTAGAGTTCAGGCAGGGTATTACAAAGCCCACGTCCTTTCTATTGGACCACTGGCGCTGTGTTCTATCTATTTCTGGGTATGGACACATGGTTAGAGATGGTGGCAATGGTGGCATTATTGATGATGATTTCTTTGTGTAATGTTCAAAATAATTTTGATATAGTTATGAGAAAATAGGTAACATTGGAAAATTACACACAACTCATGGCACAGGCAAGCTTCCCTCTGTCAGCTAACCTCTCTCACTGCCTCACCAACAGCCCTCCCTCCAAATTCCTGCCCATAAATTCTTCCTAGTGATCTCTGTTACCATCCTGCACAAGAAGAAAAAATATTTTAATAATTGACCCATATACTCAGATCGATTATTGTGATTTTCTGTATTCTAAAGTAGAATATAAATGTATCATGATTCTGTGCTCAAACTTAAAGTTTTTGATGCATCACACCAATTTCAGTTTACTATATGATATTTGATATAAATTTTTAAATATCACAGCTTATTTATAAAGTATACATTTTGGTATATACAGATTAATATTATTCTGAGAGCATAAATAACTCAAGTATCAAATGTTTTAAAATTATTTGTCAGCATGCTGTTGGGATAGGGATAAAAATGATAGTGTAATAGCAGCCCCCTTTTAAATGGCATTTCGAACTGTTACAATATTGAGATGTTAAGAAGAGTGATCATGAAGTATGGCTTGTGAAGAATATGTGAATTCAGGCCAAAAATATTTAAAGCCAAGGGAACAGATGAGTAAATAGATGAATTTGACCCAAGCTCATTGAAATATTTTCATTAAACTACTGCAAGATGTACTTTTTAAAATGTAAATTCAGACTCTGACATTTGCAACCTGTACACAGAGTTTCTAATGAGCAAATAAGGTCACTTGGATGATTTACTGGAGTGTGATTGCTGAAGGCAGAGATGTTGCTGTGAATTGCTTAGTTTATAGAAGCCTTTGAAGTGTGGTTATGTAACACTCTGTATTTATTATAACCTATGCTTTATGAAACAAATAAAAACAAAGGACTTAATTTAGGATTAGCTAAATTCCACCTTCTACTTAGATTATATTTGTAAAGGTTAATTTCTGAACTAAAGAAATACAGCATCTCAACTTTCTAGTTTTCCAGATTATAGACGTTTGGGATAAAAAAGCAAATGCAAAGCTTTCTCAAAAAAGATCTACACAGTGACTTTGAACAAATGCAGGCATGTTTCTTTTTGCATATGTGCATGTATGTGCTTTTACATTATGCTGCAATTTATTGATGATATTCTTCATGTGAGCAGAGACAGATAATTCTACTAATAATTTTATATTTAAGATAGGTTCTCCTTTTGTTTCTATAGCTTCAAAATGGATGTATACTCACTCATTGCTTTGGTCACCCTTCTTTAGTTTCAAAACGACAGTAATACTTTTAAACATTACTTAGAGGTACTTTTGATCATTTCTCATTGTTAAAAACTACCTAACAATCCCTACAATTTAATGATGATGACAGATGAGTACCCTCTCCTCCCCTGGTAATAAAAAGCTTATGATTTAGCTTCAATTTTTATCCAGGAATTTATGATGAATCACAAAGTAAGAAAAATATTTGCATGATTAAAATATTGCAACTGCTATAACACTTTTAGATTGGCTTAATATATATTCATAAGATTATAGGCAATAATGAATAATGAGCAAGCTCTTACTGCACACAGATGTTTTTAGTTGTTTTCTGGGGGTGGGAGGAGGAAGGTTGTTTCATTTTGAATAGCCATTGCAGTACTGTGAAATATTTAACAGCATTTCTCTTTTTTTTTTATCTCATAGCTCAGTTGTTCAATGGTGGTCTCCTGGCATCAGAAGGTCACCTAACAATAGTTTGGTCAAGATTTCTGTCCTCTATTTCCTATCCTTCTGGAGGAAAATAAATCAGAAATATTATTGTAACCTTTTAAAAACAGTACATACTCACCTAGTAATGGTATCAGTAATGGTGTGTTGGGGGTGGGAAATTTGTGACCATTTTCACCAATTTGTAAAAAAAAAAGGTACTGCTATAGGTTAATTGACTCTGAGGTAAATGATTAGACAGGGCATTACCCAGATATAACCAATTATATCTTTACTTTGAATACATTAGGTACTTGCAACATAAAGCTACATTTTTGATGGATGGATGGATGGATGGATGGATGGATGGATGGCGAATTGATGCATTAACAGAAAGATGGATAGATGAATAGATAAATGGAGGATACAGCTACATAGTGGTGAAAGAACCCCTGAAGTAGTTAAAATTAAATAATTAAAACACAAAGATTACTATAATGACTTCTTTCTGCCTTAAAGCAGTCACTTAATTAAATGGTAGGAAAGAAAAATTGATAAGGTAATATAATAAAATACACCATAATTTTGTAGAGTTTCAAATTGTTGCACTAGTATCTGCTTTCAGTTAGAATACTTGTTTAACAGACTTTCACAATAAGACTTACCATCTAATACAAACTTATTATATGTTATGCACTCTGCAAGCACTTTAAACTCATTACCAAATTTAAGCAACCTTTTCTTTTCCTAGAGAACAACACTGAAAATATTAAATAAGATAATCTACAGGCATACTTTGGAGATATTGTGGGTTCAGTCTAGACCACTGCAATAAAGTGAATATTATGATAAGGCAATTCACAATTTTTTTGGTTTCCCAGTGTATATAAAAGTTATGTTTATACTGTAATGTAGTCTATTAAGTGTTCAATAGCAGTATGTCTAAAAAACAATGTATGTACCTTAATTAAAAAACATTTTGTTGCTGAAAATGCTAACAATCATCTGAACCTTCTGTAAGTCTTAACCTTCTGGCTAGTGGAGGGTCTTGCCTCAGTGCTGATGGCTCCTGACTGATCAGCGTGGTGGTTACTGAATATCGGCATGACTGTTGCAAATTCTTTAAATAAGACAATAATGAAGTTTGACACATCAATTGACTCTTTCTTTCACAAAAGATTTCTCTGTGGCATGCAGTGAGTGGTGTTTGACAGCATTTGAGCTGCAGTAGAATGTCTTTCAAAATTGGAGTCAGTCCTCTCCAGTCCTGCCACTGCTTTATCAACTAAGCTCATGTAATATTTTAAATTTTTCCTTGCCTTTTCAACAGTGTTTACATCATCTTCACCGGGAAGTATATTCCACCTCAAGAAACCACTTTCTCTGCTCATCCATAAAAAGCAACTCCTCATCTATTAAAGTTTTATCATGAGATTACAGCAATTTAGTCACATCTTCAGGCTTCACTTCTAGTTCTATTGCTATTTCTATCACATCTGCAGTTACTTCCTCACTGAAGTCTTGAACTCCTCAAAGTCATCTACAAGGGTTGGAATCAACTTTTTCCAAACTCTTGTTAATCTGGATATTTTCACTTCCTCCCATGCATCACTAATATTCTTAGTGGCATCTAGAATGGTGATTTTCTTCCAGAAGATTTTCAATGTACTTTGCCAATATCCATCAGAGGAATCACTGTCTATGGAAGCTATAGCCTTACAAAATGAATTTCTTGAATAATAAGAGTTGAAAGTCAAAATTACTCCTTGATCCATGGGCTGCTGAATGGTTGTGTGTTAACAAGCATGAAAACAGCATTAATCTCCTTGTACATCTCCATCACAGCTCTTGGGTGACCACTTGCATGGTCAATGAGCAGTAATATTTTGATGTGTTTTGGTTTTTTGGTTTTGGGTTTTGTTTTTTGTTTTTTTTTTTTTTAGAGACAGGCTCTCCCTCTGTCACCCAGGCTGGAGTGGAGTAATGTGATAATAGCTCACTGCAGCCTCAGACTCCTGGACTCAAGTGATCCTCCTACCTCTGCCTCCTGAATATCTGGGACTACAGGTGTGTTCCACCACACTTGCCAAATTTTTAAAAAATATCTTTAGAGGTGGGGGTCTAGCTATATTGCCCAGGCTGGTCTTGAACTCCTGGCCTCAAGGGATCCTCCCACCTCAGTCTTGACAGTAGCTGGGATGAGAGACACAAGCCAAGTTCTGAGCAGTAATATTTTGAAAGGAATTTTTTTTCTGAGCAATAGGTTTCAGAAGTGGGCTTAAAAGATTCAGTAAACTATCCTGTAAACACTTGTGCTGTCATCCAGCCTTTGTTGTTCCATTTATAGAGCTTAAGCAGAGTAGATTTAGCATAATTCTTAAGGGCCTTAGGATTTTCAAATGGTAAATAAACATTGACTGCAACTTAAAGTCACCAGCTGCATTAACCCCTAAAAAGAGTGTCCGCTGTCCCTTGAAACTTTGAAGCCAGACATTGATATCTCCCCTCTGGCTATGAAAGTCATAGATGGGATCGTCTTCCAATAGTAGGCTGTTTCACCTACATTGAAAATCTGTTATTTAATGCAGCCACCTTCAACAATTATCTTAAATAGACTTTCTGGATAATTTGCTGCAGCTTCTCCATTAGCACTTGCTACACTTTGCACTTTATGTTATGAAGATAGTGTCTTTCCTTAAATCTCGTGAACAAAACTCTGCTGGCTTCAGATTTTTCTTACAGAGCTTCTTCACCTCTCTCAGCCTTCACAGAATTGAAGAGAGTTGGGGCCTTGCTCTGGAATAGGTTTTATCTTAAGGGAATATTGTGGCTAGTTTGATCTATCCAGACCACTAACACTTCTTCATATCAGCAATAGAGCTGGTTTACTTTCTTATCATTCATCTGTTCACCGGAGTAGCACTTTTAATTTCCTTCAAGAACTTTTCCTTTGCATTCACAAATTGACTATTTGGCCCAAAGGGCCTAGCTTTCATCCTATCTCAACTTTTGACATAGCTTCCTCACTAAGCTTAATCATTTAATCATAGCTTTTGATTTAAAATGAGAGATGTGTGACTCTTCCTTTCATTTGAACACTTAGAGGCCATTGTAGGGTTATTAATTGGCCTAATTTCCATATTGTTGTGTCTCAGGGAATAGGGAACCCCAAGAATAGGGAGAGAGATGTGGAAAGAGCTGCTCAGTGGAACAGTCAATACATGTAACACTTGTCAGTTACGTTAGCCGTCTTAGATGAGTGTGGTTTGTGGCACCCCAAAACAATTGCAGTAGTAACAACAGAGATCACTGATGACAGATCATCATAACATATATAATAATAATAAGACATAAAATGTAATAGTTATTAATGAAGAATAATATATTAACATATAATAATAATGAAAAAGTTTGAAGTGTTGTGAGAATTACCAAAATGTGACACAGAGACACAAAGTGAGCACATGTTGTTGGGAAAATGCTGCCAGTAGTCTTGCTTGATGCAGGGTTGCCACAAGCATTCACTTGTTGAAAAAAAAACCACAATATCTGCAGAGTGCAATAAAGTAAAGCACAATAAAAAAAGGTATGCCTATACAGTGATAACATTGTCCTGAAACATTTCACATCTAACCTTTCTTTTTAATGTAGTCCTTTACTTAATGCATCTAAAATTAATGGTTCTCTTCTATTTTTTTAAAAAAAACTAAATTATATTTATCGCTTTTATATCTGATATCAGTGCCTTTTATGTAGCATTCTGTGTCTAAACTCAATTTCTAATATTGATGTTAAATTACTTTTTCCCTCTGGATATCAGTAGAAATTAGCCTTTTTCACTATCTCCTGCCTGCCATAAAGCTGTTTAGATCTTCTATAAAGGAAATATTATTTGCATTTCTGACATTTTTGAGTAAGCTATTGTAACTCAGAATCTCACAGTATCAAATTGAGTGGTCAGTGTTTTGTATGTGAAAATGTTACCTGAGTGCCAAAAAATTCTAATTCTAAAATTAAGGCATAAGTAATTACTGGCTCACTATAATTATTTAAGGGCTCCTAAGCATGCATGGATGTTACAACCAAAAAAAGAGAGTTTCTATTTCTCCCAAGAAAAGAGGAAAAATTAGAGCCATGAACAATGTGTTCTTAGAAGCAGTGGCTTCAGTTGAAATCATGTGTAAGAACATCTATAATTCTATTAATGTATTTTTTCTTGGCTTAATGATGGGAAAATCTCTAATTAATTCTTATGAATTCTTTAATAAGATAATAAGAAATTAATAAGAATTAATTTGTGAAATTGTGGGTTTTCTTTTGTAGTTGTGGGTATTAGCTGTTGAATGAGGAAAGTGTTATTTAGACATTATCAAGTAAAATTATTTAATTAACATGTAACTTAATGAAGTGTAATCATATTAACTACCTTATATTGGCAGACAAGTGTTTTGTTTTAGGAATATTAATTAAAACAGAAAATTATTTTATTTGTCCATAAAATCATGATTTTTTTTTCTCTCATGAGTTCTTTATTATTTAGGGAGAGAGCCAATGTTCACTTTACAGACTTCCCTACCAATATTCATCTTTTTTGTCCAGCTAAGGAAAACAAAAGAAAAATAATTTTCTGTGGTGATAGCATTTTTTCCTAATTCTGAAACATTGTTTTCTTTAGTCTGTTCTCTTACCCTAACATTTTTATCTTCCAAGGGCTCATGTAACTTTTATGGCCTTCAGAAGTAATAAGTATCTTGTTTTAATATTTGTAAAGGTAGAGAAATTTGCTCCTGTGGGTGGGATGGTGATTAGGACCATGAGCTCTAGAATAAGACCATCTCAGGGTTCAAGTTCCATCTCTACCACTTGTTTGTGTTATGAAAGTAATCCCCTTTATTTCTTGGTTTCTTCATTTCTACCCATACTCTACTTCATCTCTACACATACTCCTAGAATTATTGTCCGAATTAAATGAGTTCATGTGAGTGAAAGGCTGAGCAACAGTGTTGCCCACATATTATAGGATCAGCAAGTGTTAGCTGCTGTTGTCATCATTACTGTCATCATTATTCCAAAAATGCACTAGAAATTTGATAATAAAAGGAAGGAAATGAAAGGACCAGAGAAGTAGGTACCAATCCTCTCTGCATTTTCTTGTCCATCTTCTTTTTTCATGTCCTAGACCCCATTTTACCACCACATAATGATTCCTTTCAGTCGTTTCACAGTACTGGAATGAAAAGTCCTCTGTACCCTGCTAAGTCCCTTCCTTACTCTTGTACTATTTCCCTACCTTTTATTCTTATTTCCTTTCCTGTATGTGCTGCAGCACTGTCTTGATTTCCTTTCCTATGCACCCTTCTTTGTGTTATCTTTTTCCGTTAGATACAAATCCGATCATATATTATTCTTCCTTGCACTCTTCCCTTGAAAAATTCACACATCCTCATAGCTTCATCTGTGAGCTCTGTGAAGATGTTCCCTAATCACCTCTCCTACCTTAACCTATTCACCAAGCAGTGTGCAACTTTGTGATGTTTAGTGACTTTATTCAATGTTGGGCAGCATGGAATCATAGATTTTTGAAACAGCAAAGAACTCTAGCAAAACCTGGTAAACCCCATTCAAATTAAATAGAATTACTTGGTTTAGGAGATCTATAATCTTGTTTTAGGAGATGGTTTCAAAATTAGTACCAAAAGTTAAATTTGCGTAGGACTTTACAGTGTATGAGTGCTTTTATTTACACTAACCCACTCAATCCTCACATCATCTCAGTCATGTGACTGTCCAGGCAAGTATTTTTACCCTCAATATACAAATGAGGATCAGAAAGATTTATAACTTCCACAAGGTCATATTCCTAGTAAGTGAGTAAATGTGATTTAATCTAGTTTCTCTAAGTTCAGTGCAGTTTTACATTTGGGCACCAGATAATTCATCTTCTAGCTGCCCTGTAGAAAAGCCATTAAATACGTGAAGCGTGTCTCACTAATTATAATTTAATTTTTTTCTCTACTTATATTTGTAGAAGTTAATGGTGCCTCTGACTAAATGTTGTTTTTTTGCACTGTTATACTATCCTAATTTCTGACACTCAAAAGCACGAATCAATGTAAGTAGAAAATTGTTCCAGCTTTATTGAAGTTTGTATATATTGTGTATACATAATGTGTATAATATCATGTTTTGATATGCATATGCATTGTGAAAAGGTTACTACAGTCAAGCTAATTAACATATCTATCACTTCACATTACCAGTTTTTTTGTGGGGTGAGAAAGTTTCAAGTATACAATACATTATTATTAACTGTAGTCACCGTGTTGTACATTTTATCTCCAGAACTCACTCATTTTACAAGTGAAAGTTTGTGCCCTTTGACTAAAATGCCCATATTTTTCCCATACCCCAGCCCCTGGCAATCATCATTCTACTTTATGTTTCCATGAGTTCAACTTGTTTAGATTCCACATATGAGATCATGCAGTGTTTGTGTGTGTGTTGGCTTATTTCACTTAGCATAATGTCCTCTTGGTTCATCAGTTTTGTTATAGATTAACTGAGTGGATTAAAAAAAAAGACCAAGTGTATGCTATCTGTAAGAAACAAACTTTAACTTTTATTTTTTTGTAGGCTAAAAGTGAAGGCATGGAATAAGATATTCCATGCAAATGGAAACCAAGAGAGAACAGAAATAACTTATCAGCTTCAATATTTCCTTGTAGTATTCTTTATCACTTCTACCTAATAAGATTATAGCAGTATAGTTGTCTTAAAGCAGTTGAAAACTACTACATTAAATTTATTATACCCCTGGAAAATATATTTATTAGCAATCAGAAGTGTGTGTGTGTATGTGCATGCGTGTGTGTGTATATAGCTCTTTCGCTCATTTTTTAAATGCGTATGGGGAAATGTTTAATTTGAATCTTTTTCCTCACAATAATCAATCTGATATAGTTTGGGCTATGTTCCCAGAGTGCTCAGGACTGACTGCAGTGACGATGCACCTGTGCGTGCATGCGCACACACAGACACACACCTGCAAGTTTTACTTTTTAATTTTTCATGGGAAACAGCCTCTGCTCATTTGACTTTCTAAAGCACCGAGACCTATACTGATATGATTTTCTATTTGGTCTTAAAAGTTAAAAGAGAAAGAGGCGTACACATTAAGTATTAATATATGTTACTCCAAATAAGTTATGACTTCAAATAAAGAGAAATGATGTTTCTACTGCCATAGCTAAAATAATCAGCTCTCCAATTTTTAAGTAAATTAATGTTTATACACTTTTCAGTCTTTATCTGGAAGATGGTAGTAGAGTAGTAGAAAATATTATAACCAAGCACATATCCTGGCCATCCCAAATTATTAGATACATGATTTTGACAAGCTATTTGATGTTCTGTGCTTAAGTTTAGTCACTGTGTAGAGAAAGCTAACAGTCAAGTTGATAATGAAGGTCTTTGAGTATATGCTTACTTTTATAAACTTGTAATCATTTTCCTTATCAACTAAGAATTATATAAAATTTCTAGCTCTAAGATTCATATCAATCAGAATTAATAACATAAGAATTAATTGCTTCAAACTAACATGTATTCATTTAATTATAGTGAGTTATCCAAAATGAAGGAAATTTTTTCTTTTACAGATTATATTATAAATCTATTTATTTATGAAAGATGTAAAATATTTTAAAATATCTACGTTAAACTTCATAGATAATGAAATTGTGATGTGTCCGAAGTTATATTTGAAAAGATTCAAAATGTTAACTCTATAAAAACAAGGAAAGAAAATCAAGGTCAGCCTTTTTTGACCAAAGTATTATTAAGTTATTTTTTAAAGTTAAGCAAAAACATGTCCTGATTAAAAATCAAAACTCAAGTAGAAAACTGCAATAGGAAAATAATGAAAAGACAATATACTCAGCAAATATGCCAGGTACTAATCTAGGTCTTATGTGGCAGAGAAATCCAAGATAGAAATCCTTTATACGGATTGTATTTTAACAAAGAGACATAAAAATACAATAATTAAATATGTAGTATATTAAAATATGATAATGCTATGGTGAAAAATCAGGGCAAGTGCAAGAGAGTGTGGGGAGGTATTTAGTTTTCAGTTAGAGTAGTCAGGATAGGCTTCACCAAAAAGGCTCTCAATATTTCTCAGAAGTTTAAAAAGAAAAAACCTTAAAATTAAAAACAGTCTCTAGTCCTCAAAGAGTTCTATCTACTGTCTGATTAAATTTTAATGTTAAAATTCTAAAATAACAGGAAAAGTGTTAGATTCTAGTGAGAACAAAGACAAAGGGAGAGGGGAATAGAAATAAAGATCATAAAGGAAGAGGAGGCCAAGTTGAGTGTAAAAAATAAGATAAAGAATAAATAGATCCACTTTTACATTTTTCATCTCTTGAGACAGTAGTTTAAGTGGGTCGGAGCTTATAATAATAACAGCCACAGAAGCTAACAGAATAGTTTGAGCATTTTTCCCAGTGCTAGATACTGTGTTAAGCACTCAATGTAGATTGCTTCTGTTAATCCCCACAACAGCCCTCTGCTGTATTGCCTCTGTTTACAAACAAGAGACTGAAACTCAAGGAAGTTAAGTAACTTGCTCAGAGGCACCTAGTTGGTAATTGGCAGAACTGGGATTAGAATGCAATTGTTGGACCTCAAAGTTCGTGGAGGTACCCACCATATTTTAGTGTTTTAAGATGCTATCGCTAATCCTGTCTGTCTCCATGAAATGGCTCAGATGATGATTCCTTACTGCTTATTATTGTCTTTATTTTTCAGAAACTTTCAAGTTTCCTTTCCATTTAGATATATTGCATTTGACTCCATTGAAGGCAGTCTTCATACTAAGTTTGTTGGAAGGTGTTTCTTTATAGTCTGTGTCAAAATTACTTTGAGTTCAAAAGCACAATATTTTTTAAAAAGTTGAGTCTGAATGGTTTAAACTCATTTTGATTACGAAGTAGAGGTTAAAAGGTGAATTAAAATCTGTTATTTAGAATTATATTTCTAAATAATTGCTATTGCTTCATCAGATAATTGAATTTACAAGCTCTTTGAATAATCCTTAATGACACAGACAAAGAACAACAGTTTTAGGGAGAGGTTAGAGTAGATGTCTGAGTACATTTTCCTATTTTTCTTCTTTCTTGAGTTATTGAGAAACACTGCCATGTTATAGTTAAGTTATATAATCTTATAGGATTAAAGAAAAGTTCCTAAGTAGGTTAGCCAGAAGTATTCTGTAAATTATTTTGAATAATTTTTCCATTTGTATAGAGAAATATGTGGTACTCAGTATTTTGTATTATCATTTGATTTGCTATTTACTGATGTGTGTCATTAAGCATGCTTAAGAATAAACTAATAATTTGCATGAAAATACATTTTCAAAAGCATAGCAATCCATTAATTAACCTGGTAGATAATGACATTTGAGCCCCTCATCCTTTGAGCTTGTTATATTGCTAGTTGTATTGTACAATTTCTAAAAATTTTTGTCCAAGGAAGAAAACTTGCAGGGATTGGAGTTTATTTTGTAGTCTAAAATCAGAAACCTTTTGTTAATGAAATGAGCTCATCCTAGACAATAATAGTATGTTTTGTACTTAATTAAAATGTGTGGTTGTCATTTAAACTTTTATAATTCACAAATTTGAATGCATATATAGCTCATGCATGAAGATGTTGCTTTTTTTGAAAGACATCAAAATTTTAATATGAACTAATAAGAGTAAAAATACATATATATGTATATATAGGCTGGGCTTGGTGGCTCATGCCTGTAATCCTAGCACTTTGGGAGGCCAAGGCGGGAGGATCCTTTGAGGCCAGGAGTTCAAGACCAGCCTGAGCAAGAGTGAGACCTTGTCTCTACAAAAAACAGACAAATTACCTGGATGTGGTGGTGTGGGCCGATAGTCCCAGCTACTCAGGAGGCTGAGGTAGGAGAATCGCATAAGCCCAGGGGGTTGAGGTTGCAGTGAGCTATGATGATGTTACTGCACCCTAGCCTGGGTGACAGAGAGTTTGTCCCCCCAACCCTCAAAATAAATAAATAAATATATATATATATATATATATATATATTTTCTTCTTAAAGAGAAGTTACATTTGGCATTCATCATATTTTAAAATTTACTTTGACTGCATTCAGTGATAAGTTTTCTATCTACTTTCACATTCCTCTCCTTTTAAATTTTATTTTTAAAATATAATATTGGAGGATTTTTTAAACCGAAGTCAAGGAGAGAGAAAACTAAATGCATATTTTCCACTGAAAGTAACGTAATCATAAATGTCATATTGCCATAAAAGGTATTAAAAAATAATTAAAATATTATAATTCTTATTTCCAGTATTGAATTTCTGAGTTTAATGTATATTCTGGATCACAGAAGTAAAGACAGAAATGCCTAAATCAGATGTCACACACACACACACACACACACACACACACAACCCCTAATACACTAACAGACAAACACATTCATGAAATATATAGCAACACGTCACAAGTCTTTGCTACTCCTGCATTTGAAAAGAGACCAGAGAGGGCCACTAAAAGTTGTTGTTTACGGCCATTCCTGTGATTCAGGACAATAAACTAGGCATAATTTTGCTATGTTGATAAAATAAAGGGACAGATCTATTTGAGATCCTATGCAGATATAACCTTAGGTCTTGTGGATTGTAGCTGACAATAAATAAAATTCAATTCATGAAACGTAAAAAGGGAGGATTATGTTATAACATTGTGGCAAGCCTTGTGCTGGATAGTTATCTTTAGACTATTAAAAACCTAAAACTCTCCTTGCTTCCCAGCAACCGTTCTTACCCATGAGATATTTGTTCACATTTACTTCAATTAGAATATTCCTTAGAGTTTTACACTTAATGCTTTCTGCTTTTTGTATAGATTATCTCTCCAGGGATTGCTCAGCTCGTAGAAGTTATTGTAGTCATTATAATATGAATGGGTTGATTAAAGAATTATATATAAATTATATATAAAAATAACATATTAAATTCATATTCTAAGATTATACTTTTTTCCACATTTTAGCATGTTCTTCACTTGGGATAATGTCTAACAATGATCGGTGTGGTACTGATATTTTTTCTCTTTATTAGAGATATATAAAATAATTCATCTTAAAATTGATATGTCTTAGATTTGAAGAAACATGATAACTTACCAGGTTTGCTGTTTTTATGGTCAACTAGTTACTGAAGAACCCCTCTTTTTGTCATTCATTTTGAAACCTCAAACGTTGTACCTTACAATAAATTTCTTTAGCTTCATCAGTGGAAGTGAAGTGAGTTTAGTGCAGAATGATATAAATGATAGTACTTCTTACATCAAAATCCTTATACTTTGAACAGACACTTTATCAAGTGGCTGAGCAAACACAGCAGCTTTTGAAGTATTTGAAGAGCCATTGAATTTAAGAGTCTTCATGCCTTCACTGTTCTTTAATCTTATTAGTACAGGCCCCCTTCAGAACTTGGCTCTTCCTTGGTTCAAATTTAAGGACATAGATTATAAAATAATGCTTAAAACATCTTATCTACTTCAACCTGTTGATAGATATATCAAATACTTAGGAAGCTCTTGAATTTAAAATAAGAAATCATAATATTTTAAAATGCTATTCAAATTGATAGGGAACTATTTGATCTCCTTTAAAAAAAAGATCTCTACTAAAAATTTCTGTCATTCTCTCCCTACTGTATTTTTTCATATTGAGCAAGGTAAATTTTTTGGTCCAGTATTTTGTCTTAGCCAACAAAATGATCAAATGAATTAAATAAATAAGAAATGGACTACAACAAATATAGTGAAGCTCAAATAGTCAAACTCCAAAATGATTGTTAAGAATACCAATCTTTTAAATTTAATTGTATTAATAATTTTGATGGATATCACTTTATCTGAATTTCCTATTTTTATTCTCATATCATGTTCATTCTGGCTTCTTTGTGCTTGGAATATCAACTTTAGATTTAAATAAGAAACTGCACATGAAAATGCTTTTGCTTAATTCTTGACATAAAATCCAAGTTCTTCTCTAGTTGTCTGTCTTTAGGCACAACTATTCTCCCCTTGCACTTCTGTTTCCCTAAATTAAGCATCAATTTTCTTATTTTGAGTACTGTCACTTGTACATCTAAAATCTCCATCTATGTGTTTCCATTACCACTATCAGAGTTTAGCTCTACTTAACTGTCCTTGGGCTGTTAGACTCCTGACTGGTTTTCCTGGTTTAGTCTTTCCCCTGTACTTCCTATTCTGCCTGCAACATCCAGATTAATTTTCTTGATTGTTATGTCTTTTCTCAAGAATTTTCAACCTTATCATACTTACCTAACAAAATAAATCTTTTTTTTTTTTGTCAGTAATTATTTAATAATGGTAGCACCCAGTATCACCGAGGGAGTAGGAAGACAGCAAAATAAATCTTAACGGCCTATCCCAGCCTTCAAAACTCTTTATACGAACTTTTGATACTACCTTTTCTCATTGACTCTCCCTCTCATTGCATATTGCTTTTGCTCTACTTGTGGACATTTATATGCATGCCTAATCTCCCTGTAGAGGATGTAAATTACATGTAAACTAAGACCATATCTTAGTAGTTTTTGTATCTTGCACAGTGCCTTGTACATTGTATGTACTTAGTAAATGAATAGGGGAGTAAAGATAATTTATTATACTTTCCTCCAATATAAAAATATAATATATGTAATTTGACCTCTTTTAGTGATTCAGGCTTGTCATCTTGAATATCAGTTTCAAAGATTTATTGGGAACCTATTATGGGAAGGCATTCTGCTAGATATAGGGAGGTAGCTATGGACAATAGATAGCCTGTTGAGGTATCCTGCTAAATTTGTTCTATGTGGTATGTAATTGGAATCCATATAACAAAGGTAGTTTAAAATAAGTATAAATTGGCTCGGAGCCATATTTTCAGAGATACGTTTGTCTTTTAGTGGAAAGGGGATAATGTAGGAATTTTGGTGCTATGTGGGTCCTATGTTGTGTGTGTATGTGTTTCTATGTGTGGAGGTACATATGAGAGAGGAGTGAGAAAACATCAAAACAAACAAACCAGTTGCTTAAATAACCTCTTTAAAAATTTGTACTATTTGGATGATGGGTACACTTAAAAGCCCTGTCTTCACCATTATACAATTCATCCTTGTATCAAAAAACCACTTGTACCCTCTAAATCTATTCAGATAAAAAAAAGGAAAGAAAATTTCCTGACAACAATAAATTTTATCCTAATTTTAAGCACTGCTCCTAAAAGATGGGGTTTTATGATACTTGAATAATATGCGGTAGCAATTCACAATTATAAAGCGCTTTCACCACCATTACCTTTTACCTAGAGTTTTAACTTGTTGAAATTTCTGGTCTAAAGGAAATTATAGTGTTCCTTGGGTAATATAGATACAAGGCTGGGTAATTCCAAAAGTGGCCACAGCAGAATTTTTTCTTTAAATTATAGATCAGAAAAACATGCCTAAACTGATGTTCTGAAACTTGCTCTATGGTTTTTATAAGCTTTCCCTTTATGGCTATAAATTATATATATTAAGTAAATAGATTCTAACCATTTTCAATATGATGATTTCTTTCAATATCAAAAAGAAATGGACACTTACATAACAATTACTCTTTCAGTTTCCTTTGAGAAAATATATAGGAAAAAACGTACTATTAAATTTTGTGACTTTTTAAAAGAGTCTACATTTTAATAACCAAAACATGTACATTCTTTGAAATGTAATGTCAGGCTGGGCACAATGGCACGCACCTGTAATCCTAGCTACTTGGTAGGCTAAGGCAGAAGGATCACGCAGCAAAGGAAACAATCAACAAAATGAAAAGACAACCTATGGAAGGGGAGAAAATATTTGCAAGCTATTCATCCAACAGAGGAGTAATATCCAAAATATTCAAGGAACTCAAACATCTCAATAGCAAAAAACAATCTGACTTACAAATGGGCTAATGTTCTAAACAGACATTTCTTAAAAGAATACACAAATGGCCAACAAATAAATGAATAAATACTTGAAATCACTAATCATCATGGAAATGCAAATCAAAACCACAATGAGGTATCATCTCACCTCAGGGTGGCTATTATCAAAGACAAAAAAATAACAAATGCTAGCAAGGATGTGGAAAAAAGGGATCTGTTATACACTGTTGGTGGGAATGTAAACTATACAGCCACTATGGAGAGTATTATGGAGGTTCCTCAAAAAACTACACATAGGACTATCAAAATATCCAGCAATCCCACTACTGGGCGTTTATCCAAAAGGAAGGAAATCAAAATATCAAAGAGACATCTATACCCCCATGTTTATTACAGCATTATTCACGGTAGCCAAAATATGGAATTAACCTAAGTGTCTAACAGTCGATGAGTGGATAAAGAAAATGTGATATGTATATACAATGGAATGCTACTTAGCCATGACGAGGAATAATATCTTGTCATTTGTGGCAACATGGATGGAACTAGAGGACATTATGTTAAGCGAAATACACCAGGAACAGAAAGTTAAACACTGTATGTTCTCACTTATATATGGAAGCTAAAAAAGAATAGTTGATCTCATAGAAGTGAAAAATAGAACAGAGGATACTAGAGGCTGGGAAGGGTAAGGAGGGGTAGAGAGAGATTTGTTAAATGACACAAAATTGCAGCTAGATAGGAGGAATAAGTTCTAGTGTTCTATGCCATTGTAAGATGACTATAGTTAACAGTATTATATAATTTCAGATAGCTAGAAGGTAGATACTGAATGTTCCCAACACAAATGATAAATGTTTGAGATAATGGATATACTGATTGCCCTGAGCTGTTAACTATATGTTAAATGTATCACAATAACATTATGGACCCCTATAATAGGCATAATTATTATTCTGTTAATTTAAAAGTTTAAGAAAAAAAGAAAAAAATACATGTGTATAACATTGTTTAGTCTTAAGACAATGCCTAATGCACATATAGATTCCCAGTCCCTTATAATAACATAACTACTCACTCAGAGAGAACCTTATATAATAATCACATGAATACCAGTCTGTGCTTCTTAACCCATAGGTCGGAAACCACTGCTTTCAATGATATGCTTGCCTTCTTTAGCCACTACTACTAAAAATCTATGTTGTTAACCAGTAATTTATTAATTGATACTTTAATTCAGTAGTTCTAAATAGCATTCCAAGATATTATTCTCTAAACTGTACTGGTTTTGTTTTCGTTTTAAGATTTGTCCAAGTGTTTACCGAACTGGAATGAAGAACCAAAAGCTAAACATTTAATAGTTCTCTTCATTCCACAATGTTCATTTATCTGTTATGTCTCCAATTATTTATTTTCATTATCCATATTTCTACATTAAATATATTGGCAGGCACAAATCATTGAGTGATTTTAGTATGTGACAGTGTCTAGTAGTCATCATTTGAATCTCAATCTTTCTCTCTCAACACACCAATATTCTGATTATTAGTTTCAGTTTGAATCAGAGCAGGCTGACCTGGATTGACTAAGATTGAGCCACCACTATCAGCAAAAGTTCCTGTGGCATGTCCATCTGCATCCTTGACCCAGGCAGAGGTTTTCAAGGATAAAAATGGTGGATCATTGTTCATTACCCACATGGACTATTAATGTGATAATTTGTGCTGTAATGAAAATATACTAACATTTCTGTGATTAAAGATTTTTATACTAGGTAAAGGAAAAAAAAGCCCTTAAACCTATCTATATCCCTTCTTAGCCTAGAGGAAACTTAAGATTTCTAAGTGCTGATGTATATTTAATTGTGGATTTTTATATCAAGTACCATTTCTAGATATTTTGAGCATCATAAATTTGAGCATAATAATATAGTTTTTTATTTATTTTATTATAAATACAGTAATGCTAACATGCCTAATAACTCACTATGAAAAATCATATGTTCAGTCTGTATTCACAATTGCAATATCCTTTTTTTAAATATTTTCGATTCAAGGTTGTTTGAATCCACAGATGTGGAACCCATGGATATGGAAAGCTGACTGTATATATTTAGTAATAAATTCAGAGGACACATGGAGATAGCATAGATACTATATACTTGAAAGTTCACTATGTATTGAACTTATTCTTTATGACTTTTCTAGGTAGAAATAGTCCCAAGGAGTCAAATTTCTATTCAGTATGGAAAAGAATTTCTAACAAGTGAAATGGGTTGCTTTAAGAGAAAAGTAGATTCTCTGTTCATAGATATATGCAGTGGCAGGCTGGATGATCACTTGATGAGGCGTGATAGAGGGATAACAGGAATCTAATAGGTGTGTAGAGTAGATAGCCTATAAAGCCCCTTTCAAATATGAGAATCTCTGAAATATTAGAGAAGAAATGAGTACATAGCACAAATCCTGATTTAACACTGTTCAGAATGCTCACTTTTAAATTGCTCTCTCAGAAAATATTTTACAATGTCATATTCAACTCCTGAAGTGTTGTGAATTCCTTAAGACCTGTACATTCAAAATTGTGCTAGATTCAGATGCAGCAGAATATGGAGGGCACCAGAGACTGGACCACAACACTGATTTCTTTTCTGAGGCTTTTGAACACAATGGGCGTCCCCATTCTCTTTTGGTAAGTAAAATTCTTCAGATATTTTTTATTCTATTTTAATTCAATCCTTTATTTTTGTAGTGATGTTTTTGTTCAAAGAAACAACTCTTCAAATAAACAACATGAAAAAAGTGCAGAAAGTGGTAGGGAAAGGTGACTATGCTTTAAATGTAATGTGTGGTTCTGGACTAAATTGAGTTTTGGAAAAACTAATAGTGAAGGATATTTAGGAGACAATTGGAGGAATTTGAATATTAATAGGATTAAAAACTATTTCTCAGAAAATGAGAGGAAGGTAGTTTTTTATTTTTCTTCCAATTATGAACATTTCTATTCTTTATGCAACAATTCACTTATCTTCTGTTCTTACCTTCTCCCTTCTCTGTAATATTTTACATTGAGCAGATTTCTACATTATTGACTATCTAATGAAGTTTAATTTAAAACACCTTAATGGAATCAATGAAAAATATATCTTTTTTTCTTTCATGTAGTAAATTGAAGATTGAATTCATTCTAGTTATAAAATTCTCTGGTTTTCTCATATTACTGAGGAAGGCATTATATTATATAGCTAATTTTTACATTGTGGTGTTGACACAAATGATAGGATGTTGCTTTAAACTACTAGATTTAAATCTTTTTAAAGACGTAGAATTTAGCAACTCTGTAGATTTAGAGAAATTCTTCATTTAACTTATGGCCATATAGTAGCTCAAGGCCACATCTACCCTATATTATCCTTTCTTTTTCCTCTTCCTGACCGGTCCCTCTCTATTTCTTTGTCTTAAACCTGCATTTTTTTCCTCTATGGGAGGTATTGGATTAAGATATGTTTCATATTCCTGACACCAGGAGATACCTAACAAATATATGGCTTTACCATAGCTGTTAAAGCTATGATTTCAATAAATTGTCTCACTTTTCAAAAGTGTAGGTGTAAGTCACGTATGAGAATGAATCTATATGATATCCCTGGATCCACCATTTTTCTACTATTTTCCCACTTCTTAGAGTGGTGCCAGCATTTGACTTTGTAAGCCGCCATGTTATATACAGAACTGATATGCCAAAAACCATGGCGTAAAATGAGTAAATAAAGCAGAAATTACAAAATTTGAGTTGTTGGATTGTAGTCTATGAGGAAAGTGCAATGGCCATGGGAGAGTTAGGTGTTGCTCTAAATGTATGTGAGTGTATATGGGTTTGTATTAATGATGAGATTGTTATAGCTTTCTCTCTCTCTCTCTCTCTCTATATATATATATACATATATATTAGAGAGAGAGATTGATACATATTTATTTTTATTATAAGAGGGATCAAAGATGCTATCAGATTCTTTCTTCAAAGAATTATTGCTATAGTCTGTTAGAACATCAATTTTGACATGTAAAATAAGATTGATAAAAATAGTTGCAGAAGTGAATAAGAAAATTGCATTAAAGTTCTGAAATAACTAAAAGAGTTAGAGACCCCTAAGAGGTTAGGAAAGATGATTGAGCTCACAAAGAGGAATCATGGAGAAGCAGCAAATAATTATCATAAAACTGAACTTTAACCAATTGAACTAGATTTAAAGGGGTTTGAAAATTTAGACAGCAAAATTCTTACATAGTCAACTTTCCTAAATGTTTGTATATCCCAACAGGGTTTTTTTACAGAGAGAGGGCTGTTGGTATGCAAAGATCACAAAATGTCATGGCAGAGGACCTGATATCAAGCCCCCACTTTGCTGTTTGCTAGCAATGAAAACTTGAGTAATTTAACTTCTTTGTACCTCAGTTTCTCTCATCTGTAAAATGAGTACTAATAATAGTATCTTCCCTACAGAAATAGATTCTTAGGAAGCATACGTTCATTCATCCATATTGCCAAACTATGTGGAAACCACAAAATGCTATTGCACACATATTTGAAAGTTATTAGTTAGTCAGGGCTAGTCAATAATTATTTAGTATTTTAAACATGTCAAGATGCTAAATGCTTTGAGAACACACAAGAATACCTTCTCTCAACTTTGGGGAAATTATAATCTTAGATGAGGGCTCACAATCTTTGGGATTGGGCAGAAAATATCTTGTCATCTTTTCAATTTTCTAAGAGCAAAGGTATTCTGTCATAATTAGGACAAGTCAACTAACTAATGGCAGCAGCAGTCAAGAGATTACTTTTCAAACACTAATTAAATTGATCTTGCAAATATGGAACATGCACTTCTAAATTAGCAGATAGAATGAAGAATATCTCATGAGTCTCAATGATATTAATACATAGAGGAATACAGTACTGCAAGGACATGAGAAATAGAAAAGTGCTTAACCATCGCCTGTAATAGAATTCCAGTCCAACCCGGTCAGTAAGATAAGTATTAGCCCTGTTTTCTTAACAGCAACAGCTCGTTTTCAATGATCTCAGGTGCTTCAAGAATCTCATTTAAATAAGTCTTTAGGCTCCAGTTGAAATGAACACTGGTTTTAATGTCAGAATAAGGGAAGCCAAGCAAACCAGTAGAAAAAAAAATTCCTTTTCACCAGTTACTCTGCAAAGAGCCAAAGAACAAGTCACATTAATAAATGTACCTATTATAAGAATGCCTCACTATAATTATAACTCCTTATTAAACTGATTCCTATGTGCTTGGATCCAGTCAGGTTGCTTGAACATTACCATAAGTCATGGTGGTTCTCACAACACTCCCAGCGAGATCACTCTTGCCTCCTATACTCCTAGAATACAGGGGGAAAGGGAGGACAAGATATAACTTTTCCCTCTTCCATGAAATTTCTGCCCATCATAGCTAGTACACAGCATTTGCTAAAGCTTAATTTGCAAGCTCAATAATCCAAAGGATCAGCTGAATAAGTGTCAAATCTGTTTTCAAAGATAGCAACAAACAGAGCTCGAAGGAATCTTAAAATAGCCATACATGCTGCATCAGCAGGTACCGCTCTAGCGTTGTCTCTATGTGCTCCATCAGTTGCAAGTGTGAAGCCAGGGATAACTGCATGTGTACCGCTGTTGAAATGTATTTGCTAAGGTCAGAGTATCTCACAAATGCCGAAAAGCAATACTGCAGAACTTCTCTGGTCCGCTTTACTGGCGGTTATTGGAAACTCCATTTTAGCATAATCGTTTCTCTATATTTTGGTTCCTGATATAGGAATTGATATGTTAACTGATGTGTTAATCAGTACACTGGAGGCAGGGGGTTCCTCTCCTCTGGTTCATAAATTCAAATTCCATTACATAAGTGGGAGAACAGAGATTATTCAGCCTTACATGAGTTAGATTTCCTTACAGTAACTGAAACTGTCTCAACAAAGAAAATGAGAATAAAGCAATTGGTTTAGAATTCATTGCTTTATCAGTTAACCCCCTTGTCAATAAAAAAGTATATCTGTTTACTCCCACTTTAAATTTTGGGGTTCAAATGTAGACTTTTGATATAAATACAGGATGTGGCATAGATATGTCATGTTTTATTGTCCCTCAGTTGTAAGTATTACAAATACAACTTAACAGTTAAAAAATATCTTTTGCTCTATCCAGAATTATGAAATATCTTTAGTTTTTCAGACCAGAAAAATCTCAATTCTTAAAGTTTACTTTTTCCAATGTTTCTAAATTAGATAATATACATTCCTATATAGCAACACTTATTAGCATCTCTTTTCTCCTAACCCTAATACAAAATAACAAGAGAATATAATTTATTTTTTCTTAGACAGTATTTTATAAACTAAAGCATGTATGTGAAGACTAAAATTATTTTATTTCACTTTTTATTTTTCAAAATAATTTATAATTTTTTTATGAAAAAATGTGTATATGTAGACTGTTAAAGAATCTGATGCCTTTTTCATTGTATAATGTCTTCATCCTACCAAGATTTTATCTGCATGTACTATTTCTAAACTTAACAATTTCTAAGAAAATTTTAAAAATTAACCTTATAGTATTAAACCATTTTTATTTTAAAATTTTATTTTTTCAAATGCTTGACACCTTATTTTCAAAACTTGTATAATTAATATTTGTTACTCAGTTATAATCCTAAAGGAAAACATTTTGTCTGGGTGATAGAATAGATTATTGTGCGATCAGTTATTTTTTAGCCATACTAATAGTTAGTGTAGTAATCAAGTCATTAAAGTAATCAAAATAACTGGGTAGATTTGCATGATTTGACTCTTTTAATAAATGAATTGGATTATACTGTGCTATTCTGATTTCTTCTGAAGAGTTGACAATGAATACAGTTAGAAAAAATGAAACTCATGGCCATGTATTATATTGTCTCATATGTTCTTAATGTGATTTTAGCTATAACATGTTTAGAGCTTAAAGGCTAATAAATTAGCATAGCAGATAGGTTTACCAGCATGTATATTATCTGTAACATGCATAATAAATAGTTTCTATATACATGTACTTAAATATAAATTGTTTATATTTAGATATGTTTCAATCTACATAAATTACATTCATGTTTCTTTTGCTGTATGAATCAAAACTATTTTTTGAATTAAAATGATAAAATAAGAATTAAGAGCTGATACGTAGCACTAAATTTTAAAAACCCCAAATTGTTCATATCTAATTGCCTCTTCATAAGGGTTAGCTCTGATTATCTTAAGTCCTTGATTGTAATTGGTAGTCATTTCCTAACTACTAAGAAAATTGATTTACATACTCATAACCTTAATAAAGAAGAAAACTCAAAATTCATAAATAGCCATAGTTAAGAAAAATTCTTTCATGTTGCCTATACCACAAAGGCTCCAAAACAATATAAGCACATTCTGGTAATTAACACTGCATCAAAAAATATAATTATACAATATTCCTGTTAATGATATTATATAATTATCAACTGAAGGTTTTTGAGCAGATAGTATTAAGAGGTCTCTATGTGTGACTGGAATTGTCATTATAAAGTTTCTCACATAAAAAAACCAGCATCATTTAATGAGAGTTCTTAGAAGGTTTTTAACCATTAAATGACAAAATAGGAAACTCAATGCATATATTGCAAACCTTGAACTTCTTATGGCATCTTTTTTTTTTAATAACTTTTAAATTTAGGTTAGATAAAATACCAAGGGATCAAAGAGAGTAAGACTGTTTCCAAATTATCAGTAAATAGTTATTATTTATATTTTATTAATGAAATAATGATGAGGTAATGAATCAAACAGAGTAGATACCACAAGTACATAGGATCCAAATAGGATACTGACTTGACTTGGCCCGATAGATCACTATACCACACACTGAGAGGCCTGTCATCATTTGTCCTAGGCCTGACTTATGTGTTTTATTGCAACTTTCTCAGGAGCTTGAACTTATCTGTCTTTTTTGCCTGTATTATAGGATGATATTGTATCAAAGAAACATTTTCAATGTTGAAGGAACTGATATTCTTTTATCTAGTTCCTGGTGCTACTGAGAAATTTAGATTAGTCTTTAGTTTAGATTGCTCATGGCAGAACCATTCAGAACCATTCTAATTATTGCCTACTGTCCCACTGATTAGTTAGATCCAGTTACTGTGATACCCCAAACTATATATACATAGATTAGACCCCTTAATAAGTACATGGGAAACTCCTTTCAAAGGGGAGGTCACTGTCTTGATTTGTGCCTAATTTGATAAGACTTAGAGAGGGAATGGGTTGAATCCATTGTTAGTTTCTTTAATTTCTCCTCCTTTGCTTTGGTCTGTATTCCTTGTGTCTGTAGCTTCATTCTGAAAACTCACCATCCTTCAGACTGGAGTTGTCTGGGTCCTTGGTAATAGTCCTACATTATCATGGATACTTCCAGCTTCCTTTTGTTGAACCAGTCTCATAACATTTTACCTATCACAGTCAAAGAGAAAACATTGCATAGAAGGGATTGCATTAAATTTTGATGAGTTTTCAAAGTTATAAGACATGAAATACACTGCGTAAATTATAGGGAAACAGATTTTGATGTTGAAATACATGGTTTCCACATTTAATGATTGCATGAATGTAAAATTTATCTTTTTGGAAATACTGGATTGCAGATCAAACCATAAGACATCGAGCTACACAGTAACTGTTAGTGTTTGTGAAATTTTTCTCAGATGATTCTCATTTCCTAAATTACTATTACTTTTAACTGAAGATTAGAAAAACTGTTCTCTACCCATTACATCCAGAATATAAATTTCGTTAAATGCCACCATTTTAAAACTGCAAACTTTAATCTTTGAGTTTCAAAATTAACCAACTGTATTGGTGTGTCTGATTTTTTTTTAAATGAGTAGTAAGAGTTCTTTATTGCAGAAACCTTAAGGGAAAACATGTTCATTTGCAGAGCTGAGATGCATTGGACATACAATGAAAATCAACTATTCTATTATTTTATTTTCATTTTTTCCCCTAAAACTCTGTTTGCTTTGTATCTTTCATTCTGGTTCTAAACTATAAAGCCTTTTTTTTTTAACCGTCAGGCAAGCTTTCACTTAAAGTTAAAGTGACTGAAAATAGTAAAATATTAGCAAAGTAAGAATTGAAGAGAGATTGTCACTATGATGACAAAAACCTATATTATTTTTACTGTTTGTTAATAGTTAAATGTGTTATGTATGAAATAGCACACAAATAAGCATCAAGCCATTTAAATTCCTTCTCAATTTTATAAAAATTTTCAGATGTAATTATATTAGAGGAGAATGTCTTGTTAAATATGCACATGTTGATCCACTATTATTCCTTTGTTCATTGTTTATTCTTTTGTCAGTCATTGATACCTGCTTTTTCCAGTGGCACCTACAAAAAATTAGAAATAAAAAAACATATGACATCTGCCCTCATAAAACTCATAATCTAGTGGGAAGGACAGACAGTAAACTTGGAAAAAATCACAAATTGTGTTAATTGTTCAGAAAGAAACAAATTCAGCTATAAAAAATAAAGTAAAAATAAAGTGGACAACCTATATCTAGAGTTGTCAGGGAAAGCCTCTCTATAAAGCTAGGTTTTTTCAAGATCCAAGAGATAAGAAACAGCAAGGCAAAGAGTGTTCAGAGGAGAACCCATATCTTAAGCAAAGATCCAGAAGAAGGGAAGAATTTGACATGTTCGAGGAACTTCAGGACTCCCGTGGCTGGAGCCTAGTGGGTGGAGATGCAGGTGATGGAGCTGAGCAGAAATGGTAGATGTAGGCAAAGGGGAGCTGAGTCAGGGCCTGGCAGGGCATGGAAAGAATGTAGATTCTATTTTAAGTGCAATGGCAAGCTTTTTCATTGGTTTAAATTGGGGAAGGGCCTAAAATACACTTAGAACCTCTTATATTACATTTCAGTTTTTGTTCTTAAAATGAAAGGCAGGAAAAAAAGAATTATAAATAAAAGTATCTTGAGACAAAGCAATGCTGTGTATATTGCCTTACTTCATCTAAGTAGAGTAACATTGTGAACGGTAGAGCAGCCTTCCTTCACCACCTGATTGTGCCTAATGTCTGAGGAACTTTGGGTTTTGTAAATAGTATGGAGCCCTCTAGTGGTGATTTCTTTACAATAATAGTCTTATGTTGCTGCCAGAACTCTGGGAACTGTGGAATTGAGCTTTGGCAGAGCCCATAGAATTGTAAAGATAACAGTAACTTTAGGCAAATGTGAGACTGCACCATGCCTATGTCCTTTAGACATAATGACAGCATGTTTGCTATTTTTTTCAATCGCACTGACATAATTTTGTTGACTTAGGTGTACATTCCAAGCCGAGTGGGCCTCATCCTTCAGAATGTGGATCTGCCAAACTGAAGAGACCTGATTTCAGCTCCACTAGATACAGATGCGTGTTTTGTTTTCTGGTTCTCATTGTCACACAGCTTATAATGTGCAAGCTTTTCAAAATACAGTTGTCTAGCCAAAACATCAGATGTCTGAAATTTAATATTGGTATATGCAAATAAGTGAAACTTTTCTTTAAGAAGTAGATAGAAGGGTATGTTTAAAATTTTAGAAATCCTAGACCATATTTTCAAGTCATCTTAGCAGCTAGGATTCTCAAATAAAGTGTTATATATAATGTCTAAAAACATTTTACTTTCCTGGACAATTATTTCATCCTTTTAAGTTCAAATTTGAATCATTTGTCATGTATGATTATTTCTGTTGAATGTATATGATATTTTTTTAAGATGGATATTTGATGGCCTTATTTGTTCTAATATCTCTTGGTAGGAATTATGAGGAACCAAGATTGTTTCTTTTTTTTTCAGATTTTGTTTAAAAATACTGTAATGAAATGTACTAATAATATAAAATTAAAAATTATATCAAAGGTAATATAAAAGCCATTGCCTATGAACTTATCTGTGCCTCATTTTGCATAACTTTTATCTTGTGATTTCTTGTTCACTTAGTATTTTGGCAGATGCTGGTATCTCAGTCTTTCTGAAGGCCTAAAATGGTAATTGTAGCATTTCAGAAAATGTCTTTCATTTCAATCAATAAAAAAATTGCAAAATTGCCTTTGCTAATGTTTATTTGCTTTGCTATTATAGAGATTGATTTAGAATGAATATTAACATGCCTTATCTCAACTCTGATATGTTCCCCACATGTATTCATATGTGCATGGTGGACTGGGAGGCATGGAGTTTAACAATTTTTTCTTTCTTTAGGTACCATTTGTAACTTGAAATGATACTAACCAATTCAGATATTTGAGCTAGACTTCAGCTGTAAACCTGAGCACTTTTAGAAGCTGAATTAACTACCTCAACTCAGTGGGATGGATACTTCTTTGTGAAATTACCCTCGCTTAATTAAATAGTAGGCCAGAGGTCTAAAATCATTGATATGTAAGTCACTCATAACTGAGAAATTATGATGCACTTAAGGGACATAAGGTATCTGTCACTTTTTTTAAGATCTAATTTTTCCCTTTACATTAATACTGACTGCTTGATTTTTGGTTTCAGACTGATTATTCATGATTAATTAAGAGTACTTGGAAGTTTTTTGTTAAAAATTCAGTCATGGAATAGATAAGCAACAGAGACTTACTTTTATAGCTAAAACTATACCGTATGTTAACCTTAAACTTTTTGAGTAAAGCCTTGAATATCTAGGTCTGAAATGTGTTATTTACTTTAACTTCTAAGTAGTAGAATAGTAGTTTGATTTCCTGAAAGAATCAGCGATGCCAGCTGATGATGATACATGCTGGGAAACATTACTGAAAGCCGTCTGCGATGGTTTTCCCATTACACAGACATTATTAATATCGTAGCACTGCCATGATCTGTACCTGTTATTGATGACAGCATGATGTTCAATCATGATGTTTCATGTTCTAGTTTATAATTCCTTAATTTTGTAACTTTTATAAAATTGCAAGAAATTACTTAGCACCTAGAACCTATTTACTTTGCATTTTGACCTCTATGGCAAAGTTAAAAAGACCAGAGTAATTATATGCTATATTTTGATTATATTGATTGACTTTGCTAATATGTTCTTTAGATTTTAAAGTCTATCGTTAAAATTTAACAATGTAATGTAAGTTAAATGTCCTTGTCAAGTACCCACTTCTCCTACCTAGATGAGTAATAAATGCATGTTGCTAGGTAGGAATTATAAAAATACATGCAAACAAATAGAATATTAATAGTGCAAAATAGAATATAGGGGTTTTTTTGTTGTTGTTTTTTGTTTTGTTTTGTCTATCACAGCATAGACAGCCTTTAAAGAACATTCTAATATTGTAGCATATTTCACTATAGGAATTTTTATTTTTGTATCAGTAACTTTCTCATTGATGTCATCTTGTAGGAAGTTATTTGTTTTTTTGTTTGTTTGTTTGTTTTGGTGGGGGGGAGAGAGTCTCACTCTGTCACCTGGGCTAGAATGCCGTGGAATCAGCCCAGCTCACAGTAACCTCAGACTCCTGGGCTCAAGCGATCCTCCTGCCTCAGCCTCCTGAGTAGCTGGGACTATAGGCACACGCCACCGCATCAGGCTAATTTCTTCTATTTTTAGTAGAGACGGGGTCTCACTCTTGTTCAGGCTGGTCTCAAACTCCTGACCCCAAGCAATCCTCCCTCCTTGGCCTCCCAGAATGGTAGGATTACAGGAATGAGCCACTGCACCCAGCTAGGGTAAACACTTTCAGTAATCACAGCAGAGAGGTACAAAATTTTACTTTTTGTGCCTTATGTCTTTTCTCTGATATGTTTATTACCTACATCAGAAATGAGACTAACCTGTCTTTGCTGACTTTTTAAAATAAATATTTTTGCTCTTTTAATTTTTATGTTCTGGAAAACATGGATGACTACAGATTTCTTTGTAGCATTTTCTAATATTAACAAGTGAATGCTAGTAATTGCTCTGTTGTCCAAAATAAGGTTTATTCCTAATGCTAGTGATGGTTAATGTTTTAGTTTAATATTAGCCTACTCAGATCAAATACCATAGTTTATAATAGCCAAAAGTCAAATTGTAAACATTTTTCTTAGAATGTCTCCCACTTTATACCACTTGAACTCTGAGGGTCAAATCTTCTCATATTTTCTTTCCCATAAATTTGATGTCTCTCACTTTGCCTTGTTCTTGGCTGATGTATTCATCTCTAACATAAAATGAAGGACTTAGCTACCATGTTCTTCAAGTTCAAAAAGCAACCAGTGACAATAAATTGACTTTTCTCATGACAACAATAAAAGAATGCAAGTATTTTTTTCTCTGTCTCAAGCACTCCCCTTAGCAGTATCATTCAACATTTGTCACCCATCAGAGTTATAGCCATCACTATGTGGGATCATACAGGAAACCTCTGAATAAGAAGCCTATTCTTCAAATAATACAGAATAAAGTGCAGACAGATCTGGAGGGAGGTGATGAAGGGTAATGTGTTTCCCTTTCCTGTTCAGCTTTTAGCTTCAGGGCAAATATCTTTTTGCTGTCTTTGGTCTTCCAGCCATTGAATCTGATGGTGAAAGCAACATAAAAAAGCTTCTCTGTTGCTCTTCCTGTTTAGAATGAGCTACAGCAGACATACCTGGTAGAAACCAAAACAGTGAAGCAGCTTTCTTGCTGGCCTCGTGCTTCTTAGACTATTTATTTTTGCCATATTGAGCTGTGCCTTGAACTTGAGGTCTTTAGGGTTTCATTTGTCTATTCCTTATAAGAGGACAAGCACAGAGCTATAAACTCTGCTAGGAAGAATATTCTGATGAAAGCACATAGTATAACAATGTCATGTCCTTTATGCAGTAGAGTTCATTTATCATTCACAATGTGTTAGAATAGAAATGTAGATAAATTTTCTCACTAAAGCTAGCCTTTGGGGGAAAAAAAATCAAATGAACTCCCTACTAATTTTTCTGGTCTATTATCTTATTAATGGTGATTTGTAGAGAATTGCAGAGAAACATTCATACTTTAGGGCAGAATTTCTTAATTGGTAGTGTGAGGAATTGTGATACAGTAGCTATAAGTGTTTTTGTCTCTATAATTTAAAATGTTACATCTGGATTTTAACTCTTGGCAAAAACCACAGAGAAAGCAATGTTTACGTATATGAAAAAAAATGTATTTTGTCCTTGATAGGCTAACGGGCGTGTCATTCAGAAGTTTACTTATGACTTGCAATTTTTCTTGTCATTTCTGCTGGACCAGAGAAAGTTGTTTGGCCCTCATGTATGCCATGTAGACTGTTTTACCCAGGAGCCGGCACTGTATTTTGAAAGAATAGTATGATGTTGTGGTCAGAAGACTTGGGTTCAAGTTTCAGCTCTTCGTTCCCAGTGCTTCATTAAAGAAAGCATTTGGTCACTGCTAGTTCTTATCCAGGGTCACAAGACAATTAAAGTGAGAGGGGAGCATCATCGTTGCTTTAATGAATGCTATTGTTTGATCCACGGCTACATGGATGGTGAGTCAGTGGATGGAGATGGAGGCATCCTCTAAGTTTGTTGTCAGGGACACACTGTCACCACCACCTGTCTGTCAGGGCTTCTGTATTGAGTTGTCTGTACTTCTAGGCAGGGAAATGTGGGCTCCTTTACAGAGAAGGGGTTTTGCGTTTCCGCAACCACTGCAGATGGTACAAAATACCAGTCATCCACTGCTGCTTTTATTATATTTGCTTAGGTTAGTTTTTTCTATTAGTGCACAGGGATGTCCCAGTGAATTCCTTTCCTTGGCAGTCAGTGGATTGCCCGTTTAGAGTTTCAGCTACTCTCAGACTTTGTACAACCCAGTGAAAGAGAGTGAACAAACTCTTTGTGGTAAACAATAAGGCAATGTAACTGCCTTATTGTATACTAATTCTAATAGCCACAGATACAAAGCAACCAGATGTTGAGCGTCTCTATTCTTTCCCGCTTCCCCTTCTGTTTGCAGCCTAGGAGAGACTACTGGCAAGAGGAATAAATGACAGAGGAAACGTAAGCATTGCAAGAGAGCTCACACTTAGAGACAGTTTGGCTTATCATTTTTTGGATTAAAAATCTGTAATCAGAAACATTTATTTTCATTAAATAAATGTTTGCACAATTAGATATTAATTTCTTGAAGATGGGAGATAAATATCAAAAATTGTTCTGAAATTTCCACAGTTGTCTGGTATTTGCAGCAATGTAATGCAAAGCAGAAAACCAACAAAAAAGCTATCACATCAAATTACTTGCCACACAGGTATATAAATTAAATGAGGTGAGTGTTCAAATTGTTTGTGCATACTTGTCTAAGGTAATACAGGAAATAGAAATCTGTAAATGTGTGAATAAACTTAACCAAAAGATATGAATTTGTGAATACACATGAACATAACATATATATTAATAATTTGTAATTCAACTGAAAACACACAAAGTTCACTGATTCCAGTATTTGTCTTGAACTAATAAATCACTTGATCTCTGTGTGGGATACTCATACTCAATTTTAGGTTTTTTTGGGTTTTTTTAGTTGCATTACATCAAATACAAACAAGTGATTTTATTTGGATTTAAAGAAGTTTCTAGATCTGTGTAATGAAATACAGTATGTATGTTTCAAATCCTTTAGAGAATTTCTCACCTCAGACTATTTAGTTGTGAGTCTTATTTTCACTCTGGAAAGAAAGGAGAAGGAAATGAAATAACTTTATTACTTCTTTATTTATGTCCACTAGGGATTCTTTTTAACTGAGTTTGTAGTGTCACTTTCCATTCACTCCAGTAACATAAATGATGAAAACCACTGCATGTAATTTCATTACACTAATGCCCCTAGCCACATTGTCGATTATTGATTAAAACTGATCGTATGATATAAAGCCCCCACCACCACATACACTCAGAGAGTCACATTCTAACCCTTCTATTCTTCTTTCTTATAATAAGTGAGGACTCACTGGAACTTTTCTATATAGAAAAATCTGTAGAATACCTAATTCTTTATTAAATCGATTTTTTAGAAGATGTACTGTATTAGCTACCACATCTTGAGTGCTTTCTTGTTACTATGCCCTATGCTGAGCACTTTATACACATTTTCAGTCTTAAACTGTGAAAAGAAAGGATCATTGTTAACCCCCTTTGAGTCTAGGCTGTGCTTATCCTAATTCAGCTTTCTCTTGTGCCATTTGTACAATGGATCATCAGAGATCTCTGGATCAAGGGTCAAAATTGACTCTCTCCTTTGTATTGTTTGTTTGTCTTTAATTAAATCTGAATGCCTTCAGTTGAGGAAGAGGAGGCATTTGAAGCCAAACTGGAGGGTGCAATGCCCCACTGTTTTGTGAGATGGTGAGGCATGAATTTGGAAGGCCATGCCAAGTCACCCCTCGGAACTTGACTGAGAGCTTATACCAGGGGCCACCATCTGTCAGCATTTCTTCACCATTTTCTGACCTAGCTCTCACTTTCTCTTTTCTTTGTTGGATATCTTGCCTCATCATGACTCTATTCTGTCGTATGACTCCTCAGCACATCACTGTCTTTCTCTTTATTGTCTCAGCCATGACAAGAGCTGGGAATGATTTTTATATTTCTACTTCGCCCTGATCATATTTTTTAAAATTTTTGAGCATTCATTATACTTCCATCTTGTCTATTCCTTTACTTAAATTTTCCATTCTACTCATTAAGAAAGAAAAACATTGTTTATAAGCCAGACATAGAAAAACAAATAGTACTGCATGATCTCACTTATATGTGGAGATTGAAAGGTTGAACACAGGAAGCAGAGAATGCAATGATGGTTTCTAGGGACTCAGGTGGGAGTAGTGGGGAAGGGAGATGTTGGTCAAAGTGTCAGACAGGAGGAGTAAGTTCTGGACATCTATTGTAGAGCATGGTGACTATAGTTAATAACAATGTATTGCATACTTAAAAATTGCTAATAGAGTAGATTTTAAATGTTCTTGTTAGGTAGACAGTGAGGTACCTCCAGGCCCTCCTGGGGACTGTAGCCTAGCCAAGTTGACATATAAAGGTCACTATCACAGGGATATTCTTCAGAATACCTGATCAGACAAGGACAGTCTGAGAAACTGTCACCAACAGCCCAGAGGAGGCTAAATAGACACAAGGACTAAATGTAATGTGTTATCCTAGATGGGATTCTAGAGCCAAAAAAGGGGGCACTAGGGAAAATCTAGTGAAATCCAAATAAGATATAGAGCTTAGTTAATAGTTTTGTTTTGTTTTTTTTAATTGTGAAAAAGAAAAACAGATTCCTAAACAGACAGTTCCTCACTAGAGAAATACAGTGTTACAACAGATTGCATTCAATATCCCAGGGAGACAAACTGAGACTGAAAGAGACTGGACTTGAAGCCTGACAGCAGTTCTCTTGAGTGACTGAAATAATGGCAGCCAATTGTCCTTTAACCATCTTATTCCCTGACCAACAGACATAGCGAAGTTCTCCTGTGAGTCTGCATTAGATTACTTCCTCTAAGATAGTATGCTTATTATTAATATTTGGTAGCGAATTACAGGTGAATGAATAAAATATTCTGAAACAAAACTTAGGATTTGGGGTAACATTTCTTCCACATTTAACTTACTAGTAATCCTATAGGCAAAATAATTGACTTGGATACTTGGGCATATATTTTTCAACCATTTCTCTTGTACCAACATTTCATGTTAAGAAACAGATGTTTGTAGATATTCTCCAAATATCTGGAGCCATGATTACAATTTTCAGCTAGGAGAACCTATGTCGATATTACAAGAAAACTCTATAATAAATCTGAATGAATGGACAAAGTGTATTTTTCATTCATGTCACATTTCAGTGCAGAACAGACACCTTTGTCCAACCTGTAGCTATGCTATCTGGAATATATGGCCTCCAAAATCATAATGGAAAAAGAAAAAAAAGAAGAATTGAAAGAAAAAGTCTAGGCTTAGAAGTGGTTTATCTACTTACCACCATCCCTTCTGTCCCATCCTGTTAGCAAAAACTCATTTACATTGTCCTGACCTAAATGCAATGGGGGCTGGGTATTTCTGCATCCAGGAAGAGAAAACAGTGCAGTAAAAACATAGAATGACATTTGCTGTAATTATCAACTAAGTTTGCGAACTCTGTTACAGAGTTTTTTCTTGCTTACAGACTCATAATGCAAATTAAATATTAAAGACCCTGAGAATTCCTATAATAAGGAAATCCATCTAGCATTGTTTAATTCAGTATTTCTGAAACTTATTTAACTTTTAACTCAGCCCTCATCCACAGGGAATATCAATAACATCTTGAAAAAGAAAAAACATTGTATTTGCTTAAACACAGTTAGTATACATTAACTTGAACTTAAATTGCTCTTTTTTTATGCTTCCATGACCAACCAATCAGTAACTGTCTTTCAAGCTCCCGCGTGTGTGTGTGTGTGTGTGTGTGTGTGTCTGTGTATTCAGTTCACTTTCCTTCAAGCTCACCTGATCTATAAGTCAACATTTCTATTAAAATCATGTGATGATTTAACTGTCAATGTACAATCTAGGTTCAGAATTCTCCTAATAGGTGATTTTTGATGCATAATATTTGTACATATTTATGGAGTACTTGTGATTTTTTTTTTACATTCATAGAAACTGTAATGATCAAATCAGGGAATTTAGGATATCCATTACCTTGAGCAATGATCATTTCTATGTATTGGGAATATAGTCCTCTCTTAAAGCTATTTTGAAATATACACTGTATTGTTGTTAACTATAGTCTCCCTACTCTACTATCGAACATTCGAACTTATTCCTGTTTGTGCCCATTAACCAACCTCTCTTCACCCCCCCTTCCCACCCACTGCTAACTATCATCCTATTCTGTACTTTCATGAGACCATGATAAGTACTAAATTGAATCCCCAAATGCTGACCTTAAAGTTCTCTGGAATGAGTTTCCCTGGGTTATGAGAAATCTTAAAACCAGATTAATGGCCAGCTTCTTGAAAGAGAGTAGAATGTTATGGTACACATTTTATGTAATACTCTAATTGCTGAATTCATCTGGTTTTTTGTTAGCATAATTTTTTCTTGCTCTAATTACTGTTTCCTATACATTTAAAATTTATTTTTATGTCACTTATTATAATATATATATTTGCAAGCCATTTAAATCATTTTTTGAAGTAAGGAAGTAAATAGATGATGGTTAGCTAAATCATAAATTAGATATAGATAGATTACATAGATGATTGATAGATAGATAGATAGATAGATAGATTTTTAAAATATATCTTTTATTGCTGTGATGGCCGAGTCCGTAGCTTTGTGTTTCTGTATTTCGTGGCTGGTTGCTGAGGAACCACTTAGAGCTAATGAGAAGTACAGGAGCTTCCTTTACTTTATTAGTCTAAAACCTATCCTATATTTTCTAGATTCATGAAGATTTTTGCCCATTGTTGTTAAATCTCATAATAATGTGTGAAAATTTTAAAGTATATATAAAAATATGATGAATTTTGTGGATGTGGTAAAAACAATCAGTGCTTACATGTGCTTTAACAAACTTCCATTCCTTCATACATTTCTATCATTAAAAAATTATATATCAGAAATATGAAGGTAATATAAAAAGGTTAAAATAAACTCTGTATATTGGACAAAACTAAAAATTAATATTGGATACAAGAATATATATTTATTGACAGGCAGTCATAGAAATGAAGTTAGTATTGTTTAGCTTTAGTTTTGTTCTTTTAAAGCAGCATTCTCAAATAAAAATCATTCTTATCCCCCTGGCCAGCTATTTCTAGTATTTTTTATGGGACCAGTACTAGTATGATGTAGACCTCTTCTTGACATTCTGGTTGGCTAGCCAAATGTCAGTTTAAAATAGATAACGTTGTTTTTTATTCCTTATTATTCATTTATGTGTTGAGACACTGTGCCAGATTCTAGGAATGTAAAGATAATTAAATGATAGAATTTCACAGTTTAGTAAGCTGGCTGGGGTCACACAGGAGCAAACAGATCTGTTATTGTGACAGAGTCTACAAGTCACCTATCCAATGTCCATTCTCTGTCTTCCATGACACTAGAATCATCATTCAGGTGCCAAAAGGCTTTTTTCCAGCCATGTGAATAAATTCTAAGCAAAGAAGGAAGTTGGATGGAACTTCCAGGTTGACTTCTTAAAAAAGAAAACAGAAAACTGGGACAGTTACTCTTAACAGTATTTGACCTTCCCCTTCAGCTGCTTAGATGTGGATAAAATGGCTGGAGATCTGCATCCGTCTTGGTGGTGAGACAACTTTACATGCTATATGGCAGATGGGAAAGATAGAAGGATGCTAGACTTCTAATGATTAGACCAATCATACAACCATGAACTGTGTCTACTCTGGATTTATTTTTATGTAAAAGAAAAATGAGCCTTTATACATTTTCTAATATATTTAGGATTTTCTGTTACATACATGCAGTCTAATCCTAAATAATTCACTTATTAAAGAAACTAAATGGTCCCAACTCATGAATAAATCAAAAGAAGTTGGCCTTGGATGAATAAGATTCAAATAAGTAGGTGAGTGAGATCATAGATATACAGAAAGAAAACATATTACTATCTTAGAAGTAGAAAATCACATTGATTTTAATGTTCTCTAAACATATTAACTCATCCAACATGAACTAGTAGTTCAAAATGGCTGAAGCACAGGTTCTATGAAGAAAAAGATAAAGAAAGAATAAGGGTGGAATGATGAATTAGAACTAGTTTATAAATACCATTTAATGTCTAAGCTAAGAAGAACATATTTAATTTCTTACAGATTGTAGTCATGAAGGATTATTTACAAAGTGAGAGAAAAATAATGATATTTAGAGCTGAATGTACCTTAAAATCCACTATTATAGTGATTTTCAAAGGCTATGGGAAATCCTCATTAAGAACTATTTGGTAGGCAGGGGGTTGGATCAGAATTTGGGGCTACTGACTTGGTCAAAGGATCCAGGACACTGAGATCCCTTATTCAGAGCAACTCTACTTTTATCTGTTTATAATTCCACATAGCACTTTTTTGAACAAAATATTCCAAGGCTAACAACATTTGAAATATACCAATCTATGTCAATTTTTAAATTGTGTTTATCGGAAATTTTTGAATCACTGTGAGTTAGGACTTGAGCACAAGCCCACAGAACACAAGGCAATTTTCTCCCTTATGTTGTGCTGCACATCAGAGCTGTGCTTCAAGAAGTTCTTCTGAAATGTACTTTGAAGGGGTTAAATGTCAGAGGCTGGACAACCATTTATAAAGTCCAGTTCGATTGCTGTTCCAGAGATGGTGATGGCCTGAAGCCAGAGTAGTTTCAGAAGAACCACACAGGTAGAGATGTGTATTAGTCACCTTAAATGCGGGTTCTAAGCCTCTTTTATTAACAATGTAACCAAATCTTTGCTTTTAATTCCTTGTGTTTAAATAGTGAGCATGGTTTCTCTTCTTCTGGTTGCATCCTGACTTACACATGGTCAATGCCCTACCCTTTACTGAAAAGAACTGTTGAGGTTGTGAATTTAACTTGCATTGTAATTTTGCAATCTGCAGCAACAAAGTTTGGGTCTGAATTTTGGATACATTAGTCCCGAGGCTATGAGATAAAAGATTATTTTAGTCCAAGTACAAGTATTCTAGTTTTCTGATCATGGCTTGAACTGAGAATTTAAAACCCTAAGCATTTTTTTTTAAATCTCAATGTAGGTATCTTCCCCCAGAGTCCTTGTGCTCATTGCTTCCTTGTCATTCTTTTCCAAAAGTCACTTGCACTTTCCCTATTTGCTGTCCTTAGGCTCTCTACTCCAGGTAACTATAGGTGACAATTTAAGCAACTGTTTTGCCCCTGTGTTTCATGGACTACCATTTCGTTTTCCACTGATAATGAAATTACTACTGCCTTCAATTCTCTCTAGGTGAGACAATAATACAATCTTATTTTTTGGTGGTTCTTGAAATAGAAAGTGCTTCTGGTGCGAAATATTTCTATCAGTCAGGAGCAGTCAGAAAAACATCACTAAAGGTATTACAAATACAAGGTGATTTATTATAGAGACACAAAGACAAATGTTGGAAGGGCTGGTAAAGCAAGGGTCAGGAAGTTCCTTCTGGCTTTCAGAATTTCCAGATATTCCAGAACTACAGAAAAACCACTGCTAATAATTATAGCTCTCTACAACACCAAAGTCAGTGATTCTCAGCAGGATGCCCAGATTTTGCTAGAAGCTTCTGTTGATTATCAGAGCTGCCTATGGCACTGAAGTGGGTAATTCTCAGAAGGATGCCTGAAAGCCACTGGCAAAACTCCCCTTATGCCATCTGCTGATGCCCTACTCTAAGAAAAATAAGGAAGGTTCTGAGAAAGAACACCCAATAGATGGCACAGGACACGTGCAAAGACTGCTGAACCTGAGCTGACAGCACACCCAGTCCTCACTTTGCAGAGTGATGAGGAATCATAAAAGCGACTGTGTAAGCTAAAACCACACAAAATGATCTTAATGATCAAAAATAAAAATTATAATTGTTTTACAACCTTTTAAAAACTTTTGAAAGTCTTAAAAACTCTCTGTCAGTGAAAATCCTATAGGGAAACGAAAAAATAGCTGAACTAACACTTATTTAGTATACAGCAATTTAAAGTCTTAGAAACACTGACAATTAACCTCTTTTATTTCTTTGTAGAAAATATGTCAAGAGTAGTTTGAATAGTGCTTGCCTTCTCATCATATAACTTTCTATCTGGAGAGAACATCTTTTCTATTTCTTGATGAACTGCTATGCTCTTTTCTAAGTTTGGATCAGCCTCCAACATTTTATTCTTTGAACTTCTAATGCCATGAAATATCTCTGAGAATTCCTTTAATGTGAACTTTTTCGACAGCATGACTTTCTCTGGGACATCCTCATCCTTTTTGTCACAACCACTTTCTTCATTCATGTCAATAAGCTTGTCTTCTACAAACTAGGGAACATCTAGCTGCATATCTAGAGTCTCTTAAATGTTGGCAGTCTCAACATTCTATGGTAGCTATTTTTTCTATAACATCATTTAAGTTTGATTTGATTCCCTTCCAGCATTCTCACTGATCATTTTTCTTTACTGCACCTTCATCTTTGTTGGCACAAAGATGGCCAATTCTCTCTTCAAATTATCCTTTTTTGTAAAATAACACATGAGTTTATTTATCATGGGAAACAAAGAGTCAGCACAACTACATGTGCTGCTGTCTGTGCATTAACCATATAACAGACATATATGGTGACTAAGCACCAACACATTTTGAAAGAAGTTTTGTTATCATAATATGCACATCTGTTATTAATATTTACATAATGATTTAGGGGCTCAAGAGCTAGCAACAAAGTTATTACTGTATGCAGTTGTTCAGTTAATATATCATGGTAACTGAAATTGGAAATGGATTGTTTGGAACTGGTATTATTTAACTAATGGGGACTGAAATCCTTACATATCAGAACCGTGCAAAGCAAAGACTATCTGGCTTAGCAACCAGTAGAGTTCTATAATGATGTGGAGTGTAAGAATTGAGAGGAAAATGTAAATCAATGATTTTTATTTTATTTTATATGTATTTTATATATTATATATATTACGTGTTTATTTTATATATATTATCAATTAAAGTTTATAAATGTAAAATAACGATGCCAATAATTAACACAGAAACAAGTAGTAGAAAAGTTGAGGAACAATGAGGAAAATGATTTTGAACCTATTGAATTTTAGGTGCATAAGGCTAATCCCTGTGAAAATATCCAGCAGGCTGTTAAACTTCATCTATCTCTCAGAAGACTTAGGAAATAGGGATATAAATTTGAATGCCATCCACAAAGAGGTGGTAAATGAAGTTAGGAGATAAAAATTGCTAAACTCAGACCCTTCCAAGAACTCCCATGTATTTGGTGTAGGGAATGCAATAAACCAAGAGAATGGTAGATGGTAGCATTCAGAGAGACATAAAAAAGAAAAAAATCTAGAAAATGCAAGTTATGTAACAAAGGGCAGTGAGTTTTTAGAACAAAAGTAACAGCAACAATAACAAAAGGTAGGCAATGGTAAGAAATGTTGCTGAGAAGTTAGGTAAATCCTACCTAAAAACCATTAGATCTCCTATTAACAGTGATTCTTTAAAAGAAAACTGTCGATAAAATACAGGGGAGTAGGAGGAGAAGGAGGCTGGAAAGATTTGAGTAGTGAGTGGTCAGTGCACAGTGGATGACTAGCCAAGGGGCTATTTTTTTTTCAGTTTTATCAATATTTAATTTAATCCCATGCCTCAAAGAGCTAAAAATAGAAATACCATTTGATCCAGCAATCCCACTACTAGACATCTACCCAAAGTGAAAAAAAGATATTCTATATTTTTGAGACTTTATAGACAAAGAAAGGAGGGCTATATAATATACCTTGAGAAAAAAATCATAGTCAATTTTCTTAGAAAAAGAAAGTATATATTTACCATAGAGAAGGAGCTAGCAGAGAGATAAGTATTGAAATAGTTCAGAAGAGGTGGAGAGGGTTGAAATTAAGAGAACAGGTTGAGGGTGACTGGGACATGAGGAAAGGTATTTCTCCCTGAGAGACAGAAAAGAGGGAGGAGATATCAACTCAGATTTTTAGGTGTTAAAGAGGGAAACTGGTAGAGCCTTCATTAGCATCTCTCTTCACCATGAAGTAGAATGGAGAGGTCACTGCACTGAGAGGAAAAGGGAATGTCAAGTTGAAAACCTGTGTTTTTCATTAGGTTCTACATTCTTGTGATTTTCATTAGGAGTTGATAAAACATGCCGAAAAGGATTGTCTAGTAGTTATTTTACCTCGTCTGGTAGATATGATCAAAGGAATTTGACCCACAGATAAGCTGAATTTTTGTGAATTTTTTTCTATTTCAGTTCTTAGCTAAGAAAATTCCTTAGAATTGGAATGGAGAATAGGAATGATAGTATTTCTAGAGGGATAGTGATACAGCAGGTGGTAAAGCAAGAAAGTGATCTTTTAGTGTTAAAAAAAAGCATGTCTGAGTGAGAAGAATAAAACCAGATTAAAAGAATTGAGAACGCATAGTGACTATAGGACAGAGTTATGGCAAACACCAAGTTTATTGAAGAGTGGCAAGCTATTCTTTGAAAAAAAAAAAGAATTTTTCTTTACAAGTGTTCAGTGAATGTTCTCCAATGTCAAATACTTTATTTTCAAGTTCAAATACATAATTATATTTATGCAACTCTAGTGTGCCTCTTCAGCCCCGTATGTTTACTCCTCTTCCAGAGAATTGTCAGACTGCAGGATCTTCTGCTTTTTTTCCTGGAAAGCTTTGTTTTCCCCCATGGGCTCATTTCTGACATTATTCAGTGTAATTTCATTTATGTTTCTTTTCCATCAAATAGATTTTCCCAGAGCATAAAGAAAACAACTTATTATTATGAGAAAAAGGAGAGTTTGCCTCTTTTTATTTTGTGCTAAAGAAATAAAACCCAGTAAGTTGGTACCTTTTGGTGAGTGAGCTGGAACAAGTTACAGGTATATTTCTTTCAACATAATTATTTCCATTTGGGCATAGGATTCTTGATAAACAATGAACTGGTTATGAGTCATATCTGTGTATTTGTGAGTCCGGTATAGATGTATGTACATAAATTCAACCAACTAATCCACAATTCTTACTTTGGAACCACCTGGAAAAAAATTTTCGGTTAAAGAAAAGAAACCTAACTTGGATTAAGCTCTAAGGAGCATACAGATAATTTAATTCTTTTACATACGGGACCACAGTCCTAAACTGGAGATTGATCAACACAGTTCACTTACCGATATGAGAATTAAATATTAAAGATTAAGAACTGGAACATTGATATATTCTAAAAAACTTTAAATATATAATCAACCTAAGGACCCTGTATAATTGCTGAAGTTGTTATAACAGTAATTTTTGTATATAATTACTCTGTTTCCAGAATATAATCTTTGGTTTATGGAAGGAGAAATACTGTCCGTAGCACAGTGAGGTGGCAATGGGAGAGGACAAGGTGAGCATGCTGAGACAGCAGACCAAGAAGCTTGGCACAAAGAAGAAATGGCTTAAGTGAAGAGCAAGAGACAAATTTATATGTGAATATGTACACACAATATATCTATTTGGGCACAGCCCTAAAGCTCTCCATGTTCACCATGGGATATATAGCAATTCACCAGTAGTCAAAAGTTTGGTTAAAAAGTGCTTTGGGTGTGTTGTTAGTTATGTGCTGAATAAAGCTGCAAGGAAAGGACACTCCCTTTATGATGCTTTTGAAACTCAAAAAGGTATCTTTAAACAGCAAAGCAGATGAGCTGGTGAACAGACCTTAGGAGCACAAAATTTGGCTGCACTTCAGGGATTGGTAATATTTAAATTTTTGCATTCACCTCCCAATTAATTTCCACATGCTCCTGATTTCCAAACTTCTCTTTGCCTGACCTATTTGTGAGTCTGTTATCCCCACTGCAGACCTCAGATTTTGATGTCCTTTTTATGCCAAAAATCTCTCTGCTCAAAAAAAAAAAAAAAGCCCACTTTAAATTTCCTTAAAGAAGATAAGAAAAGCATCTATCTAGCACATAGGCATATATTAGGTTTCAACACAGTAGCTGAAATGAATGTTATCTCTTGACCCACTGATTTCCCTTTCCCTTGAACTCATAGCCTGTAACATTTCCCAGTGATTTATCTTTAATGTTGTTTCATTGTTATGAACATTTCATGTGTTTTGTTTCCCTAACCATATTATTATAAAATTATGAAGCTCAATTCCTTATATTTTAGAGTTTGCTTTCTTTTTTCAAAGCACAGTGCAGTGTATAACATGGTTATACATAGAACATGCTCAACTAATTTTTTGTGTGAACAAATAATTTTTCCCACTGTAGAATTTGTACCCAAACATATAATTTACCCGTTGATATTTTACCTACTCACTTTACCAAAGGTCCATGCAATGCAGTTCACTGACTCCAACATATTGAGATGGTAATCAAATTTTTGTTACGTAGGGGCTCCAACGAGGAAGGCTGATCAAATTTAGCTATTTCATTTGGCAGGTGAGGAAACAGGAAAATTTATTCAGATAACTTGAACTTACTGAAGATAAGAAAGGAAAACTATAGCAATACCCTGGACAAAAGCCACATAAAACTTAAGCAGGTTTGTCTTCTACCTAAAATGTGTTGTTGCCTGATTTTATTTCCTATCACTATAGAAATTTAGTTTGTCTAAATTTTCTACAAATTTGAGCCACAGGAATAATTTCATTACTTTTGAACCTAAGTCACTTTCACACTTAATTCTTCATAAAAATGTTTTCCAGGGTATGAAAAGAATTAGGATTTCTTATGTTTGGACTGTCTTATAGTAAAGAGGTGGAAAATAGAATTAACTGCAACGAAATGGTATGTTATGCATCACTTTAAAAATTATTCGTTTTTTATTTCTTTTATTGAACTAGTGTTTTTCCTCATAATTGACCTTCAGATGATTCTGAATATTACTTTCCACCACAGAACTGAGTAGACTAGCTCTGGCCTTTCTAGGTTATGAAACTACAAATTGAATTGACTTTTCCAAGGCTTAAGGCGGAGGTCACGGGATGTCTTTTAATGGAGACTTACAAATTGAATAGTCAAAACTTGCTATGTGAAAGTTAATATCCACCTGTAATCAAAGTCCATTTGTGCTTTGGCCTTGATAATTTTAGTGATGGCTTTATTGCTAACTGATTTTAACAGTTGACTACTCCAGAAGAAGCAGTACTTTTGTCAAATGTTGATATGGAAAAGAATTGAGCAACCTAAAAACTCTAATACTAAGAAGTCAACATTTGGAGAAATTTCTTGAAGAACATTGGGGCAAGCTTTCAAGAAATGTGTTACGATTTTAAAGGCATGGTGAGAGCACAACATCGGCTATGTCTGATTGCCCATATATTGCCAATATCATGTTCCTGAGCACAATGAAAGTAGACAAGCAGATAAGATGGCACTTTCCCTCAAATAGCTTAAAAATCTATTTGGAACGACAAAACAAGCAAATGATTTTATGTATAAAACTGAGAGAACAGAGAGGTCATGGTAGAGAGGAATATTTCAAATGATTTGTTTTTTTAAATTGAGACAGGGTTATAATTTGGCTACAAAGCAGGGCAGAGTTTGGATTCTTCGATGGGAAAAGGAAAGTCAATTGAAGCAGGTAAAGAGCTTCAGGAGCGGCACAAATGTGAGCTCGCACCTTATATGCCTGAGGACAGAGAGAGCATCAGCCAGAATACACTGCATCATGCTTGGTGGGGGGTGGTAGGGAGCAAGGCTGAAGGCATAGATTTATGAAGGACTTAATAGAACTGAATAGTGTACCCAGTGGAGAATCAATACTGTGTATGTTCTTGAGCAATGGAATTAGATAATGACATCATTCTTCTAAAAAGTTTAATCATATTGATGGACGAAAATGATTGAAAGGGGAGAGAGGTGAGAGTTGGAGAAAACAGTTACAGATTTCCAACTGAACTATTGCTGAGAAAAAGGGAATGGAGAGGAATGTATAAATATAAGAGACATTTTGAAGGAAGACACAATTGAGCGTTATGACTTAGCTGAAGAAAATGGAAATGAAAACACAGCAACATGCCAACCTTACAAATGACCAAATATCTCTAATGAGTAATAAAATGCTCAGTGTGTTTACTTAGCTCTGCCACCTTGACTGTTCAATGAATTTATTCATTAAAAGGTAATGTATCAATGTCAAGCCAATACGTAGGAGGCTAGCAAACAACAGGAAAGTGGCCTCACCTGACACTACTCTCAGACAAGGGAATTCATACCCATTATGTTTTACAGAATGCCCTTCACACCTGCAAAACACAGATTAAATCATTTTCATTATGATATAAAGCATTGCAGTTTCCCAACACTTTTTCTCTTACCCTGTGCAAAGCCCCTTCTTTCTTTGAGTTTCATGCCATATTTAACCCTTCTTCGTAGCTGTCACTCCTCAATCTTCTATAACTCTCAAAAAATTTTAAAGCATTGATACCTTAGTCATTGTTGCCTCTGTGGGCCAAGATCTGACAAGAGGAATTTATGCTCCTCCTCTGAAATTTTCAAATCCAATATGCCATTGTAGGACCACAATCTCGTATTCTTTCAGCCTCTCTCACCCCTACATTATTCCTGATGCCAGTAATTTCTCAGTGACTATCACCTGCTTTTGCCTTCACCAAAAAAACTTTGTAAACTATGTATATTCTTAACTCCCTTGCAAACCTCCCATGATATCAACAAAGAAAAATTCCAATCCCAAATGTATGCCATAATCTACCATCTCTCCTTACCTATTTTAGATACAGTATGAGAAAATCTATGATTGCTAACCTCAATGCGTTCCTCAAATTTGAGAACAGATTTTGGGAAGAGAATAAAAACAGATGTCTTTCACTTTTAGTATCTCTGCCCACTGTCTGAAAAAAACAGCAAACTGCCAGTAGGCTAAGGTTTCTATAATTAATCTGTGTGTGCATGTTCATGTGTATACATGTGTGTATGTTTCTTTCTAGAGAAAAATAAGAATTAAATGAAAGAGGAATCAAATTCCTTATTTTACTATAAAGTACGTTTTACACTCCACCCCCTTCCAATTTCCTCTAATACCTTTTACTTCTCTAGTTTTTCGAGTGCACCTCCACCCTTATGCAATATCAGATCCTTTTCCTCCTAGAATAAAAAGTGTCTAGAAGTTTTCCAGATTAAGTGTGGTAGTACAATAATTACAGAGAGATTTTAGACTTGAAAATTTTACTCCCTGTTTAAAACAATATTAGATAAATGAAAAAATTAAGGAAAACCATTAAGTTGTATGGTGTGTATATGTTTGTGGGTTCTACATGTTTATACCCCCAAAATATATAAAAATAAAAAGAGAACATTAAATTGAATGTAACATCATATTTGCACACTTCTCTGTCATTCTGAGTATTACAATATTCTTTTACTTAAGAAAGCCAAAGTCCCAACATGGTTCCTTGATTTTCTCATCAGAAGGGATTAGCGTACAAGTTTTCTTGACCTGAAAAGTAACCTTTAGCTGACAAATGCATGTAAGGAAATGAAAAACAGCAGTGTTTCTACTCTTATCCATTTCTTCTAGTCTCTTCTGATGTAAAAATGTTTCAACTTTCAAAAAACTATTGTTTCATATCTGCATATGTTAAGGAAAGCTTTAAATAATTAAGGTGCTTTTCTGAAGTTAGCATACATATAAATCTAAAATTTAAGGCTAGCGCAATAAAGTATTCTCTTTGAATTAAAGCAAACTTGCTGAAATGATTCATTAAATCCTTAAAAATAATTCAAACTACAAGAGTATACTAATGAATATTTCCTATATAGCTTGCAAATTAAGTTGAAAATATCTACAAAGACATAGCTATCAATATAGGAATTCTGATAAATCATACAGATCATAATTTTACTATAAAAGTTCATTAAAACATGACATTTACAAGGTTGTATACATTTTGAGTATATAATTAGGAACCTCACAAAGCCAATGATTTCATACAAGTACATTTTCCATTTTGCAAAGCGTACTTCTAAATTCCCAAAGATATAAATTTATTGCAACAAAGTGTTATCAAAGGAAGCTAAGAGAATATAAAGGTTATATGAAAGTTGCTGGTACCAAAATAGAGTCACTTATGTCAAATCCTAATAAAATGGAGATGGGAGGCCAGCTCTCCTGCCTATATGCTTGTAACAGGATTTAGCATTACAAGACATTCCTACACATAAGACAGTAACATGACTTTTCACACGAAGCTCCGTAAAATTGCAGTATTCCAGCTAGCCACCTGCACAAGGACATCTACCTAACAATGGCCATTTCCATCTTTGAACAAATCCCAATACCTACATGAGCTTCCATGACTTATGGACTTTGTTTTAAAGCAGCTCATGTAGACTTCTCTTTGTTTTTAAACATATCCCTTTTGCCCCCACCCCCTTGGGTATGCCTATGATCTGTCACAGCATGTATATCTCAGATTGCAACCCTCTGCTTTACCCAAATAAACTCATTTGTTCTGTGCAGCCTGTCTCTCTGAGTTTCTTTTTAGAGTTGACAATTGGAATGATTTTCTTGGAAATACCAAAGTCTCATGTAGTTCTGTCACCTTGTACTTGGCTTAATGGCACCAGCCAAATAAAGTCAGACTCATGAATGGTTCAAAGAGCAATTGAATAATATCAAGAAGTACTATTTATTTATTTACTCTCTAAGTGCTAATTTTAAAAATAAGAGCTGGCTGGGTGTGGTGGTTCATGCCTATAATCTCAGCATTACAAGAGGCCAAAGTGGGAGGATCACTTGAGAGCAGGATTTCAAGGCCAGCCTGGGCAACATAGAGAGAACTCATCTCTACAAAAAATAGAAAAATTATCCAGGCATGGTGGTACACACCTGTAGTCCCACCTACTTGGGTGACTGAGGTAGGAGGACCACTTGATTCCAGTAGTTTGAGGTTGCAGTGAGCTATGATGATGCCACTGCACTGTAGCCAAGGTTGAGACACAGTAAGACTCTGTCTTAAAAAAATTAAATAAAGAGTCACTTCTTTTGCATAGATATAAATTATTCACTTTTAATTTGATTAAGATAGAACAATGTTTAAAAATCTGAAGATATTAAACATTATCAAGAACTAGATTTTAAAGAGATTTTTAAATCTCTTAGGAAAAATTAAGATGATGTGCAGAGAGGTGGGTAATATGAGTTCCCTAGATAAAACAATTTGTGGTTAAATTAGAAATAAAACAGAACTTTACCTTCCAGGAAAAAAAGGAAGAATATTAATTAAATGCTAGGTTTTAACCGAACACTGGCTAGGCATTAATATGCCAGTTTTTGTAATAGAAGTGACTGCAGCTCAGGTAACTGTCCAAAAATTATATGGTTTTTAAGCAGAAAGAAGAGATTTTTGAATTCAGGTTTGCCTGACCCCAAGGGCCATATATCTGCCACTATAGGAGATTTCCTTCACAACTACTACTTTTCTGTAATACTATATGCACTTCTAAGTATCCATTATGTAATCTTTTAAATAACAGATATATGTTGGTTTAAGACGAATTATGTCAATAATGCTATAAATTAGTACATTTTGCAAAAGCAAATTGGCAATATGTAGCCAATATCTGTAGAAGTAACTAGGGATGAACATTCTCCTGGAAACCGTCTACCCAAATAAATGGGAAGGGCCAAAATATTGCTGGGGACAACCAGAATCAGGTGCTAGGATGTCTTGAGAATTCTTTTATTCCACCTCTTCTTTCTGCTATTCTTGACTTCTGGCTTTAATGTTTGAAACATGCTTTCTCCATAGGCTGGAGCCATGACCACTAGTAGCTCTGGGCACACAAATTTTCAAGATAAAATGAAATCAGCTTTCAACCCCGCCCCCCACTCCAAAATCCCACAATTCCTGGCTGTAAACCCCACTGGAAAGCAGCCAAATCTGGCGTGGGCCATTGCCTATCCCCTGGACCAATCACAATCTAGGCAGGGACATAGGGAGCTGTAATTGGCTGAGCTTGGATCAGATGCTTATTCTTCAGCCAGTCCTTGCTAGAAAAGCAAATGCCTGTAAAAAAAGAAATAAGGCTGCTTCCATTAATAACATTTTCCCCAGGAAGGAGAAAGGATTCTGTTTTGGAAAAAACAAGACAATAAATATATGTACTCCATTTTTTTCTCATTTGCTTAAACAGTTCAAATGGATTCCAGTCATTGTTAGCCAAAAAGTTTACATATCAAGTCAAAATATTTTTATTATGGGTGGCAAACTATACTAAACAAAAAAGCAAAGGAAATAGAAAGTTCTATATAGACAGTGTCCATTTTAATACAACAGTCAATGTTTATTGCCACCTAGCATTCCCTGTACCCTTCATCTTCATAATAACCAAATTTTCATACAGGTATTGACTCCTCCAAAATCATCTCACCCATCTCAACCTCCAAAGTGGGCTTAGTTATCTCAGGGGAATTCCATGCCTCTTAGCATATAAGTAGTTCCCGAGCTAAGCCCATCAGTGAATGGCATTCTGGTGGCCATAGGTCTAGGTTTAAGGATTAAATATAAGTCATGGCAGTGAAATTGGAGGAAATTTTCTTGAGGATGAGAGAAAAGAGGTCCTCTGAGTCTCTATGGCAGAGAATTAAGAAAAAAGATGTTCTTTGCTCTGGCACACATCTTGACTTGTGGTCATGTGAAGCCTTTAACTGCTAAAAGCCTTTTGCAACCATGAAGGAAGTCAGTCCTCTCTGGAATTAAACCAATGCCCCCGGAAGGACATAGCTAAGGAATTACAGAGAAATGAAGCTAGCACCACTGTATTAAGAGAATTGGGGGTGGATGCAGTGGCTCATGCCTGCAATCTGAGCAACTTGAGCCAGAAGTTCAAGACCAGCCTGAACAACATAGTGAGACCCTGTCATTAGAAAAAGTTTTTAATTAGCTGGCTATGGTGGCACACACTGGTAGTCCCAGTCACATGGTAGGCTGAGGTGGGAGGATTGCTTCAGCCCAGGAATTTGAGGTTACGGTTAGCTATGATCTACGATCATGCCACTGTGCACTCTAGTCTGGGCCATAGAGTAAGACCCTATTTCAAACAAAACAAAACAAAACAAAACAAAAAACAGGAGCTCATCCTGCCTCTAGACAGCTACCTAAAGAAATATATGTCTTTCTGATTAAAGTTATTTCTGGTCTTTACTTCTGTTATTTATACTACAAAATATCCCCAAACACATAGGATATCATTGGAAACAACATAAATGATCAACCAAAAGAGGAGTGGAAAATAAATGTTCATATAGCCAAAAAAATATTTTGAAGACATTAAACATTACATTATAATCCTGAAGACTTTGTAGCAGTATGTTATTTTTAAGTTTACAAACACATGATCTGTTTTCTCTTTTATTTCCTAAACTGTCAGTCAGCATCTGGCAGTCATATTGAGTATTTTATATTCTAGGGTTAACATAGTTGGATGTCAGTGGTCTGACATCATTGGGAATGAGAAATTCCACAAAATGGACTACCTGGATTATTGATGCTTAAAAAAAATAAGCTAGTATTTTTATGGGAATATTTCTCTGATGTGTTACATACTTTCTGCCTTATTGGAGCAGAGTACATAATTTAATGTTTTCCTGATGACTCAGGGTCATCATTGTGTATATCAATTGAACAGAATATAAAAGTAATTATTTGAGGAGGCATTTGCCTCAACGGCTATGCTCTTAAAATTCTTGGGTCAGTTTGTTGTATTTACTTTTCAAAATGAGTTTGTGTATTTTACGGTTCCTCTGACTTGTCCCCTCTGTCAGGCTGTCATCTGTCATTTCTTGCTGCTCTTTGATGGCCTGTCAATATGGTCATGCCCCCTTCTAATTTTCTGCTTCTAAATTGTTCTGGATTAGAAATTCAAATAAGCATACTTTTTAGAACTGTATCTAAAAAAGTTTTTATTAAGGGTATTTGTCTAATATACCAAGTTCTGAAACAAGGACATTGAGTTATTTCATTTGTGCTGTCCAAATACTTCAGGATAGAGTTTACCACTTGTAAATTATAAAATAAAAAGATCACTTGTGTGTGAAAGGAATGCTACATCTTAAATCTGATAAATCTCTTAAAATAAGGGATCGTTTTAAGCAATGTTTACATTGGGTTAATTTGGATTTTGCCTTGAGGTAGGCTTGTTGTCAAGTGACATGTAAGTTTTAGATCTGTGTTGAACCTTAAAACTGGAAAGCACATTAGCCAAGATCTCATATGATCCTTCAGTTTACCCAGGGCACCCAAATATCAATGGTTTTCCCTAGTTGACTTAGCTAAAGAAAGAGCTAGTCTCTTATCACTACAGTGCTTTACATAGTGCCCAGGTCTCCTATATGAAAATATTTAAGAAAACTGGCTCCTTTTCTTTAGTTAAAATTATACATTTTTCAACTGAATAGGTGTTTTTAAAATAAAAGTGAACTATTGACTAAATACTCTTTGAATCTGTGGTAACTTGAATTGGTATTTTTGGACTGAGAGTATTTTAATTCTCAAAGCATAGTGCTTAATATGACATCAGATTGAAACTCTGAGAAGCCTATATGGAAATGATGCCTAAAAAGTATACCTGATGCTTTAAACACAATTATTTTTATAGTTATCTCTTATGTGTCTACTTTGTTTAATAGCAGCCTTTAGTCATTTTTCTTTTCCAATAAGGCATATAATGTGTTGCCTCATGTAAAAACTGTCATTAGAAGAAAAACTTTTAATATCTAATTTACTAACTCCAATTTTGCAGTTTTCAATCTGAAATGCAGATTTGTAAATTGGATCATAGCGGAAACATTTAACTTAGAGAAATTTTACAGAGCACTTTTTAAAAATATATCTTTTACTTTCCCTTTTGCAAGAAGGATGAAACTTAGATTGCTTTGAGAAGTCATATGGAGTTAGAGCCTCTAAACAAAAAAAGTAGGGAGAGTATTCTAGAGCTCTCTGGTTTATAAGAAAGATATTTGCTTTGTGGAAAATCTCCCTCACACTTAGTCCATATGGATTATCTTTTAAAATGTTTTTATCAGTTTTGCCTTGCTGCCTTTGATTGAAATGAACCTAACCCTTGAATGTTGCTGAATTTATAGCTCTAGTAAAACAAACACTTCTGGCGTTTCCTACACACAATTGGGTTTCTTAGCTGCTCGAAAGATTTGAGCTACAGTAGTTTGCTTCATTATTAAAGACATATGATGCCTGTTGTACAGATTTCCCCTTGGGCAACAGAGCTGATAAAAGAATAAAGAATTTCAAGAACCTGTATCTCGAAAATAAGTCCCAAGGTATCTTTCATTTTTTTTTAAGTTGGAGGAAAGCTTTCAAAATAATTTCCATTTTTATTTAGCTTTGTACTTATTGTTAAGCTGTAGGAGAACACAGCATTTACCAGATGAAATTATGTGCCATATGAAATAGACATGTGCTATTTTAACTTTTGGCCCACATTTGTTAGTGTTAATGAAACCTTCCTAAAAATGGGAATCTGAAGTCAGTCCTAATCAAAAGTTATATAATTCCAAAGAGAACAAATATGGTTTACTCCCAGAAGATTCAGACTCTTCACTTAAATACTTTCTTTATCTCAGGTAATTTTTGTGCATGGTCAGTCCTGAAGTGTTTTAGCAGTGACATGTCACATCCATCCTAATTCCTTAATGTCAGTCCTGTGGTTCTGTGACCTGAAAGTCGTTGTATTAAACCTCTCAAACTGCCTGGCCCCTTACAAGCAATTCTGAAGCAGAGCATGCAAGCTGCAATGAGGTACTACTGCGTGTTTGTATGCCAGCAAGAAAAGGCAATGCTAATGCAGGTGTGTTCCCATCTACTGAGCTACCTGGCTTTCCACAAGCACATTGCATGGCTGAGAGACTTCTTTTGTTAGTGGAAAGGACAGCAACTGAAGAAAGGGAATTCACAAAGGTAGAACATCTGTTAGAAATCAGCCCAGAGGCAGGAGCTGGAAATATTCCAAAAGTGGTTTTTCAGCTGCTGCAGAGTCAGCCATTGACAGACAGACCTGGATCCAAATGTTACTAGGGAGGAAAATACATTCTCGAGTAGCATGTAGTTCCTTTAGCAGCTTAAGGTGATGGTGCTAGAGCTATACAGAGAAAGTGCTATAGCTACACAGATAGGATGCTGTAGTTACAGCTTTACAGAGAAATTATTAATACATACAGAATTTTATTAGAGATATGGTCCCCCAAATTTGCAGAAACCCCTTTGTGGCCCAGTCTTGAGCCTAATCTTTTATAAAAAGCCTTGTTCATAGTAAGTATTTAGTAAATACTTGTTAAATGTAACAACTCTGAACTATTGCCTAATTTGTTCCGACCAAGTCTATTGCATACATGGCTATAGAGAATACATTTCTTTAACTTAGTCTTTGCCTCGAAATTTCTCTTTTAATTATTTCAGTTTTATAAACCTTTTCTGGTTGGAGAGCTTTTAAAGTAATAAAATTATGGCAGTTTAAGGTTGAAGTAGACATTAGAGATAAACTATATATTAGCCCTTTAATTTTCTACACGAGGAAATAATGGCCCCTTGAGGTGGAATATTTTGGTAAGAGTCAAAAAGTTAGCTGGTTGCAGAAGCCAAGACTGAAAATTAGATCTTCTAAGTCCCAATATTGTGCTTTCCACTTTTTAAATAATTAAAATGTGTCCTTATTTCTTAATGTGCTATGGGAAGAGAGAATAACTTTGCATATATTATTCTGAAAATAATAAACAATATTTATTGAGCACTTATTTGATAGACTATTTTTATATAAATTATTTCAATAAATCCTCACAATAATACTATGAAATAACTTATCTCAATTTTATATGAGTCATATTATTTATATAAGAAATATTTATGTTTATTGCTAAACATAAATATTCATATCTATCTACCTACCTATTTACCTATATTCCATTTGGTATTGTGGCTACAGAAAATAAGTAGATGCAGAACTGGTAAAACATAGCTACAGCATAGTGCGTGTAAGAAGATTCACTCTATTTCACTCAATAAACCACGGCAAATACCTAGAAGTTAAGTTTAAGTAAAGAACAATCAAAACACTAGGATTAAACCATAGTACCTCAGCATAGACAACACTTTAATTTCAAAAATAAACAATCAGACAAACAACACATATAAATACAAGTAACTTAATGCATACTTACACATTTCAGCAAATATACACACATTTCAAAAGATTATTAAGGATGTTTATTGTGCTAAAACTGTGGTTGATTTCTCAATTGAATCTTGAAAAGTTAAAGCAAGATTTAACTCAGTGAAAGTGCAAAGCTTTGTAACATTAAGAAATGTAATCATAGTAGTCCATGTGTATCCACAATAGAACAATATTTACAATGGCACGATGATGTAAACAGCAAATATGTTGAATCAAACACTGTGGTATACCTCCATTTGGTGGCTGGGAAAGGAACGTGGGTGGTAGTAACAGCACAGAAAGCTTATTCTTCCATGATCAGAACAGGCAGGTAGCATATTCTATAAGTAGATCATTGAATAGTCTGAACTCAGTAGGGTAAAAAAAGAGGTGGAAAAATACAATTTGTTCTCTAATCACTGCATTTAAAACCTATTCTGTCAAATCTTCTCCCATCCCTTTCCAGTTACTTTCACTTAGAAGAAAAAGTTCATTGTGATTGCTTTCAGATATTATTTCCAGACTACTCCAATTTAAACCCTCTGAATCATCTCTAATTCAAACTTTCCCTCCTCCCCCAAGCTCATGTTGTCCCAGGCTGGGCTCAGAGACTTGCAATGGGGAAGAGGTTGCAGGGTCTGTCCTTTCACTCTTCCTTCAACCCTCCCCTCGCCCCCATACTTCTGGGTCCTCCAGAGGCAAAATGTGCTTAGGGCAAACATGGCAAAGTCTCCTATCATTGGTGCTTTTGTCATTCAGCCACTGGTATCTTCTGTGTGGCAGGTATTTACAGAGTGGCTCTTTTGGGAATCACATCAGTGGGTTTTTGGAGCATCTGTGGTGACTTCCAACCCACACCATTGCCTGAAATGAGAAATATACTTTCTGGTGTCATCTTGTGACCCAAGCCCCTCCCTTAATCCCCATCCAGCAACACACATTTGTTTTGCTTTTGGATAATCTTCTCCCACACACCTCCACCCTGCTCAGTCAGACTGGATGCACCTGGTATGCAACAGCCATTCTGATGCTTTCCTTGCATCCTTTCCTTGAACCTGTGTGAGAGCTCCTTTTCCTAAGACCATGCCTTCTTATTTCCTCACCTACTTTTTATTTGCCTGAGGCACATACTCAAACAGCTTCCTAAGAAAAGGCTTATCAGAGTTAAATTTTTTTGAGTTCTTCCATGTATGAGAATGTTTCTATTCTAGCCACTTGCTTTATTAATTGGATTCCCGAGTATAAATTTTAAGTTGAAAGTCCTTTTATGTCTGAAACTTGAATGGGTGCTTTACCATCTTCTGTAACAGGAAGTCCACAGAAGAATGGATTTGGATTCAAGGTCTGGTTTCCTTGGTTTCAATCTTATATTCTGCTTCCTGCCAGGACTAACCATATTTTTCACAGAGAAGTCAATTTTTTTAATCCTACAAAACTCAAGATTACCTTATTTGTAAGCATCACAGATTACCAGCCACGAACAGCAACCTATGGTCTTAAGGTCTTTTATTTGCTTTTGCTTGTTTTTCCTAACACTTAAAAAAATATATTGTTAAGTATAGCAATTTTCATTTTTTTACCTGTACCAATGTCTGTAAATCTGAACCTTTAAATTGTAAGTGACAGAATCTCCTTATAAACTTACTTAAAGTAATAATAATGAATACAAAAGAGTTATTATTAATTCATATAACAGAAAAATCCAAGAAGAAGAGAGCCACCTTCAGGAAGAACTATATCCAAAGAGTGTCATCAGCGCTTCACCAGCCTTCCTTCCCCGTCTATCTCTTAGCCCTTTTACTCTCTGTGTCAGCTCCCTTCTCAGGGGGTTCTCACTGTATAGAGACCCTTGGAAGCTCTTGGCTTAGTAATTAACCTTCTCTTTCCAGTGATTTCTAAAAGAGTCTTGGGCTTAACTCCCTGGTTCAGGTAGGGTTACATGCCTGTCTTCTAACCATTCATTGTAAATCTGTTTGACTGGGTGCAGGCTAGTTCCCATGCCCCAGAGCAAGGCAGTTTAGGGCCAGATTTATTAGAATTATTTTTACAGAAAAAAAATGGAGTTGTAATTGCCAAGAAGAGAAAATGCATGCTGAGCAGACAAAAAAAAAAACAACAAAGAACCAGAGATCATTATTGCAGTTTGAGGATATCAAGGAGTTAAATTAGATAATCAAACTGAAGCACTTACTTTTGACAGAAGACTTATCCCAATATTCTTTTCCTCTATTCTTTGCCTTCTGTCCCAGAACAAGAAGATATCAGGGTTTTGTGGGGTTTTTGTGCAATATAATTCAAGTGATCTCTGATGTTAAATGAATCCTTAGAATATATTTGAAAACACTGAACTCATATCATGTTTGTCTTCTCAAAATGTCTGACACATGTGGTAGAATATGAAACAATGTATATATTTTAAGTTTTCTTTTCAATAATGTTTCCAGGGCCCTAAAGATAGAGCCATGAATGCAATGCCCTGTTATAATCAGTCTAGGTTGGGTTTTGATAGTTTATAATGTAATTTTCTGAAAGAAATTTTAGATCAAATAATTGGCATTCTGATCTCTGCAAGTATGCTTCATTTTTATAGTGATTAAAAAGTCCATTTAGCTGATTTGTAAGCCTTGTAAGAACGTGCTGTTAGAAACTCATCAGAGTTCTTTGGAGAAGGGTCATTTCATATGGGTAAAGAGTAATGAGAGCTTAAATCTTTTTGAAGTTAGTTTTTAGTCTCTGGTGGAAATCACCCAATGTCCAGATATAAATTAACTCCAACATTACCTCAAGGTTAAGCAAGCTTGTTTTAACATCACCTCCTGATCTCTGGACAAAACGGCTTTACATTTCTGTGAATCAGTGTGACTACCACGATACATTACTGCCCTCACAATAATCTAAGGGGTATCTTCTAACAACATTGATTTGCAAAAATATGCTGGAAAATGAAATGTTATGTACTTCAATAACTAACTTTATTTAGTTTTAAGAATTCACCTTCCTAATTCCATAGTCAGGGCCTGAGAAAAAATGGGACACCATTCCAGAGGGTGCATTACACAATCCATTCTACTTTGCCAGCAATTAGCTCACAGACTAGCAAACTCTGTTATCCTTTCCTTACTTGTAGAGTTATTTCACCTTAGCCTCTTAGAACTCCAGAACACAGAGTGATGTAATAGAACTCTCCGGAACACTTATTTCTCTCATGACCATTAGCATTTCTTTTTTCAAATTCCCCCTTGTTTGGCCTCAGCACCTGCGTGTAGCCCTTCTGTCCCTTTCCTAGTAACCAATTATATTACAAAGAGCCCATTGCTGCTCCTTTGTTGTTGAAACCATTTATTTCCACTCTCTAGATCTCTCTTTTATTTTTATTATAATAAATATAGTTCTATCCAGGAAAATACAAGAGGTGCTGTGTCACCATAGTTTCTTATAGCTGAACAGTACTCCATGGTATATACATATACCACATTTTATTAATCCACTCATGTCCTAATCATCATTTTAGTTGCTATGTAATATTTCATCAAGCTAAATGTACCAGGATATATTTGTGATGTAGCATTAGCTTTAAAAAGAACAGTTGATGAAACACTCTGGGTCCTATCCTCCTATGGGCAGTTTTATCCTTGTTAATATTTAGCTTAATGTTCCCTTGCCACAACATACACAATCTAATAGAAAGAAAATAATTTCCTTGACAATAGCAATAAATAGCATATTTGGGGAATTAGGAAGCTGCATTAACATTACTCCATCCATTCTCTTTTTCAGAGACCACTTCCTTCTTTTTCGTTTCTGTCATATTCTGTTCTGGTGTTGAGCTTTGGCATCCTTGTTGCATTTTAGGAGTTTTATGGTGCTTAGTTTCTTCCCTGAGACCTTTCAAATGGGAGTAGTGGACAAAACTATTAAGTATTTTCTAAATTGGCTTCTCAGGGGATGAATGAGCTGTGTAGGCTGGCCTCTTGAGTCTCCCAGTGCAGTCATTCATCAGTACCTACTGCTTACTCGGAAGTGACATAGTAAATGTGACATTATTACCAATATTTTCTCCAGCTGTGCTCCCAGGCCTGTCTTAGGGAAAGAAAAGTAGGAGCAGGGGTGAGGAAGCCTCTGCCCCCCTGCTTAATGTTGAGATGATATGCTCACTTCTCTCCTTACTCCATTGTAGCCAAGACACTTCCAAAGGTGGTGGGAGAGACAGAGACACACACAGGCATAGTCAGACACACAGACCTACCCAGAGTGACCAGGCACTGGGAGTTACATATTAGGCAAGTAGGGGCCTATAGGAGTTTATTGCCCCTCTCTCTATTAGTCAAGGAAAGCTTTCTAGGGAGGCAATATTTGAGGAGCTACTTCAGTAAAGATAGTAGAGCAAAAGGGTATTCTGGGAATAGAGATCATCTTCTTCCTGGTCAGGAATTGGATATGAACGAATGCAGGAAATTTTGAGCATGTCAGTCAATGATGGCAGTAGCCATTAGTTAAATAGATGTCAACACAGGCACAGACTATTAATTTACCAACTGTCACAGGAAATATACTATCTAATGGCTAAATTGGAGAGTGAGAAGAGATAAAGCAGGTAAGATTGTTGTAGGAGGTAATAAAGGGCTTTGAAGCCAGAAATGAGGATATTTCCTAGAGTATGCCCAGATGACCTCATTGACAGCTGTGTTAGGGGAGACAAAGTGAAGGTTAGAGATAGGGCCATATATGGTAAATTAGTCACTACAAAGCTCCTCATTAGGGACTCAACACTTGAGAAAGGTATTAAGAAAATTTCACTTAATTCATTCTCACCAAGAACATTTTTATGTGCCTATGATTTCTACTGATTTCTAATGAGGGAAGTAAGCATCAGGTAAAAATCCATGATAGTAAGTTCAGAATGGAAGATGCAGTTTAGACTGTGGCTGTTTTTGCCCTGACTTATAGTATGCCTTCAGTCTGGTTTATGTTACCTCAATGATCTCTTATTAGACCAAGAATCTTTTTCATCCCTTTTACTCTTTCATCAATGGATAGATTTATTTTTAATTTGTCTGTTTATTCACAAATGTGTCCCAAATATCTACCCTGTTAGAAATACCATGCCCAGGCACACATGGGCTTGCTGGCTGATCTCATCCAAATGATGTCTCCTGGCCAGCTACCTTAGATAGCTGAGGCATTTGCTTTAAGAAATGGTTTGGTTTTGTCAATTTCTGTTCCCTTATGGAAAGTTTTCCCGGGCTGGCCTCTGTTGCCAAATTGTTTCCAGTGTTATTAAGACCTTTTGGGTTGGTCCTATAAGGGATAGAACTTTAGAGATGTGAATGGGTCCAGCTAAACCAATAGCTACAAAGGCAAGTAAAAATGTTTGTGTTCAACCAGCTTCTGGGAAAGGGCCCTTTGACTTTGAGAGTCTTTGTCATAGAGAATGGAGGGAAAAGCCCTGTACTCGGGAGTCTTTGCATTCTTAAGACTTTGGCTGGTGATCCAGCTTTCCTCATTACTCACTTGGGAGAGTGACTTCTCTAAACCTATTTTCTTCATATGAAAAAATCTAAATAATTATTCCCTCCCTACTTCATGGAATTGAAATGAGGCTCCCAAGTGCTTAGGAAATGGTAAAACCTTCTAAGAATGAGGAACATCCTCAGCTTGGGCTTTTCCTTTGTCTGCAGGGCTATCTGAAGCAGTGCCGAAAGAGGAGGGACATGTTCAGTGATGAGCAACTGAAGGTAATCTTTGGGAACATTGAAGACATCTACAGGTTTCAGATGGGCTTCGTGAGAGACCTGGAGAAACAGTACAACAATGATGACCCCCACCTCAGTGAGATAGGACCCTGCTTCCTAGAGCATGTAAGTATCTTATCCATTTGGGGAGGGTTTTAAGATGTGCTAGGAAGCAATGGAAGAATAGTCCGAGCTGCCTGATTCTGTTCAGCTGCTTTGTCATGCAGTGGAGATGGGTTTCTCTGACCCTGATTTTGACCTTTGGTCTCTGGCCAGGTTATGAGGACTTACAAAGGTGCTGTGCTTTGCCCTAGCATTTTCTTTCTTTGCTACTCCCCACCCCTCTCCTACTCCTTCCAGGCAGTTACCAGTAGTATTTGTCTTCAGCTTCTCTTTTCTATTCCGGTTAGGTTTGGTTTCCATGAGACTCAGTGTTTATGGAGGAACTCAACATATTCACTGCAAGGAGAATCCAGGAATATGAGAAATAAGAGGAATCATGGTTAGCAAGAAATTAGGTTCCTGTAAGGCATTTATGGAAGAGCACTAGAGTAGAGGAAGGGACAAGTGTAGGAAAAGAGGCCATAAACTTAGACGAAGGACTGCTGGAAAACAAGACAGCAGGAGAGTATTGTGTCTGCAGTGACTGTCTGGGTAATGCTTGGCAAGTTCCTTTTGGACTTTCCTCATCTGGAATATGGGAAGGTTTCATTACGTGACATCTTTCTCTAACATCTCATTCATAGATGACCTAGTTGTTTTGACAATCCTTTCCCCCCACTTTTTTGTCTCTTTTTGTAAGTAGGTTTATTAAGATATAGTTGATATAGGATATACTTAACCTATTCTATGTATATGATTCGACAAGTTTCAACACATAAATATACTAATGAAACCCTTCCCACAACCAACATAGGGAACAAAATCATGATTCTTAGAAGTATCCTTAAGCCCTTCCTGGCCCTATCCTCCATGGAGGCACTTATTTGTTTTCTGACACTAAAGAATTATTCTCATTTTCTAGAGTTTAATATAATCAGAGTCACACAATATACACTCTTTTTTGATGTTGCTTTTTTCATTTAGCATAATTATTTTGAGATTTATCTATGTTGGCTTTGTATCAATAGTGTATTATTTTTTATTGCTGAGTAGTATTTCACTGTATGGATATACCCTAGTTTCTTTAGCCATGCAACTTTTGATGGACACTGGGTTTTTTTTTATTTCCTCTTATTATGGGGGTACAAGTATTGTTGGGGATACATATATTGCCCCTTCCACCCCTCCCCCACCCAGCCGTGCCAGAGCTTCAAGCGTGTCCAACCCTCAGGTGGTGCGCACCTCACCCATTATGTCCATATACACCTTACCCCTCCTCCCCCTCTCACCAGTCCACCACCTGATAAAAGTATTTTTTTTTGACATTTTGGTTACATTGTATATCTTTGCCTCTCCCTAAGGAGGGTTAGAGGTAATCCCTTCCCCCGGACAATGTACGTCACATCCCTAAGATGTGGGTCTCCCCCTCAGTCCATGGTGAACACTACAACTATTTGAGTATCACAGTTTAAATCAGTCAGTACCAATTTGATGGCGAGTAGATGTGTAGCCCATTTTCCAGATCTTGTGTCGCCTCACTTTGTAAAATGGGCTTAAGCTTTATCCAGGATAGCATAAATGGTGCTAGCTGACTGTCGTTTCTTAGAATTGAGTACTATTCTATTGTGAGCATATACCAAATTTTAATTATCCATTCCTGAATTGACGGGCACTTGGGTTGTTTCCAAGACCTTGCTATAGTGAATTGTGCTGCGATAAACATTCGGATGCAGATGTCTTTATAATAGAATGACTTATGCTCTTTTGGGTAGATGCCCAACAATGCTATAGCTGGGTCAAATGCTATTTCTATTTCTAGCAGTTTGAGATAGCTCCAAATTCTTTTCCACAAAGGTTGCACTAATTTGCAGTCCCACCAGCAGTGTAAGAGTGTTCCTGTCTCTCCACATCCTCGCCAGCATTTGTTGTTTTGGGATTTCTTAATAAAGGCCATTCTCGCTGGGGTTACGTGGTATCTCATTGTGGTTTTGATTTGCATTTCTCTGATGATTAGAGATGTTGAGCATTTTTTACATGTTTTCAGGCCATTATTCTGTCTTCTTTGGAGAAGTTTCTGTTCATTTCCATTGCCCATTTTTTAATGGGGTTGTTTGAATTTTTCTCATTAATTCTTGTAAGTTCTAGATAGATTCTTGTAATTAGGCCTTTATCAGAAGTGTAGAGGGCAAATATTTTCTCCCACTCTGTGGGTTGTCAGTTTGCTGTAATGATAGTTTCCTTAGGTATGCAGAAACTTTTCAATTTGATCAGATCCCATTTGTTTATTTTTGATGCGGCAGTGATTGCCTTGGGGGTCTTCCTCAGAGATTCTTTGCCTAGGCCAATATCTGATAGGGTTTTCCCCACATCTTCTTCTAACGTTCTTAAGGTTTCATGCCTTAGGTTTAAGTCTGTTATCCATCTGGAGTGAATTTTTGTGACAGGTGAGAAGTGGGGATCTTGATTCGCTCTTCTGCATGTAGCTAACGAGTTTTCCTAGTACCATTTATTGAAGACAGAATCTTTTCCTTATTGTATATTTTTGTCTGCTTTATGAAAAATTAGGTTGCCGTATACTGATGGTTTCATCTCTAGTATCTCAGATCTATTACAGATATCGATGCTTCTGTTCTTGTGCCATTCACAGGCTGATTTAACTATTATTGCTTTATAGTACAGCTTGAAGTCCATAAGACTGGTGCCTCCCAGTTTGTTCTTTTTACTTAAGATTGCTTTGACTATGC
>CAUYPO010013937.1:0-36520 GCA_963574435.1 Cheirogaleus major
AGAAGTTATAATATTTATCTAGCAACTGCTCTCTGGTCTTGCTCCATTACTCTATTTTCCACAGAGGATTCCTTCTAAACATTATATCAGATGGTCTCTCCTCTGCACAAATGCTTCTACTGGCTTCTTATCTCACTCAGAGTCAGAGCCTTTCCTAACAATAGTCTCAAAGGTCCTGGAGGGTCTGTAGCCTCCTCCATCCCACCCTATTATCTACCACTCTCTTCCTTGTCTGGCCCACTTCTGCCACACTGGCCACCTTGCTTTTCTTTGAACATGGCAAGAAAATGCTTGCTTCAAAACTTTTGTACTTGTTACTTCCCCACCAGAATGCTCTTTCCTTGAAAGGTGCTTCCTCAAGGTCTTCAGCTCTCTGCTTCAATGTCAATGTTTCAGAGAGCCTTTCCATGAGTGCCTTAAACAAACAGCAATACCCTCCCACCCCCGTTATTACTATCTCCCTTCCCCTTCTTTATTCTTCTCTATGGCTTTTATCACAACCGGACGTAATATATCTCTTGTTTTTTTTGATTGCCTCTCTCCCCATCTCTGACTCCACCTCCACTGAAGAAAGTAAGTTCCAATAAGGGCAAAGACTTGTTTTGTTTACTGCTTCTTCGCCACCATTTAGAACAGTATCTGCAGCTCTGTAAGCACATAATAAACATTTGTCAAATGAAAATGTTACTGGTTCATTACATGGAAGCATATAAATTACTTAGAGCATGGAACAATGTAAAGGGCTCAGTAAATGGTATCTGACATTGTTTTGTCATTATAATGGTAACAGCTGTTCACTTGCCTGGATTTTTCCTAGCTTAACTATTAGAATAATTTCACAGATATTTTAATTATTTTTTTACAACTTAGTTTCTCCCATATATGTAGATCAGTAATAAAAAACAAGCATAATAGAGGTACAATTACATTGAAGTATACCTTTATGATTATGTTTTTCCAAACAGAAAAAGAGTAAGTTTTTATAAAATGTCAAGGCTACATCCTGCCCATGAGATCAAGTTAAGTATATACAATACTTTAATTTCTTGATCAAGAACTAAGTAGTATTCTAACTTCCTTATACTAGCAAAGAAAAATATTATGCAAAATTCTAGTCACTGTAACCTACTGTTAAAAAATAGAGCATAAGATTTTCAGAATTATCTAAATTACCTCTTTATAGATGCATGCAAATAAATACCAATTAATTTTGTTTTCTAAAGTAAGTTATAATCTACTTTGAAGTTGAAGAAATATATTCAGATTAGGAAAATGGAGAAAGATTACAAGGGAAAGGAAAAAAGGAGATATTCAATGAACAAATTCATAGAATAAATAAATCTAATGCAGTGATTTGTAACTAGGGGAATTTTGCACACACGCCCCTACCCGCCACACACCCAGAGGATATTCAGATATTTGGCAATGTCTAGTGACATTTTTGGTAGTCATAGCTATGTGTTTGTGTGGCAGGGGTTGGGGGCATGAAAGAGAGAGACAGCGACAGAGATAATGATATCTAGTAGGTAGAGGCCAAAGATCTAAAATGTAGTATGCTGCTAACCATTCTATAATGCATAGGACAACCCTCAGAACAAAGAACTATCTCGCCCCAAATGTTAATAATGCTGAGATTGACAGACCCTCATAATCCAACCCTTTCCAGGCCCACAAGAAGACTTGACAGTCAGTCTATGTGCACTATTACAGCACAGAAGCCAACATCTGCTCTGATTAGCCTAAACCCTACCACTTGTTAAATAGTTTGAGTACCACTCCTGATCATATGGGTTGACTCAGGTTACCCAATGACCTAATGGCAAAATGAGACTGGAACCTATGTCTTCATATCCCAATCACTTTTTCTTACTCTGATACTACCTCATGCAATGTGTCTGGAGCTCAGCAGTATTTACCATATGCTATTTATTCTTTTGTAGGAAGGTAATAGATTGTCATTCATTGCTCTCATATGAGGAAGTTAAAAACTTTGGGGAAGAAACTCATTTTGTTTGTAATTATTTGTTCTCTGGTCTTTACCACTGTATGTTGCACAGGAGTGGAATGAAAGCAAATGAGTATTTTTCACTTCTGTGAGCTCTAGCAAAGTCAGAAGAAGTCTGTTCCTTGAACTTCCTATGTTTTTGTGCTCTAATTATGCTAAGTAGATTTCAGTACTGCAGTGTGTATTATTTTCTTGATTTTGACAAGCTATGGAAATCGGATTTTATGTCCTCGTATGGTTTCATTTACTGGGTAACTCTAAGAATAGAATTATATTTCACCCCTATTAAGGGGTGAAAAAGAACTCACTTGCCAATTAGACCCTCACATCTGTTAGTAATGCTTTGGTTCCAACAGCAGCTATTCATCAGGTTTGAGTGAAGGTATCACTCTTTCCAATTCTGAAAAAATCAAATTCTTCTTTATTAAAATTGAAAAAAAATTCTTTCCTAACTCTTTCTCACCTCCTTGTTGAAAGCACATTGCAATTTGTTGTTGTTAGTATTATTGCCCCAAAGGATATCACTGGCAATAAAAATATATTAAAGGATTTCAAAGAAAGAGTGACAGAGGAAGATTTGGGGTGTAGGTTATCAGGGAAAATATGGTAAAGCATCTGGTTCTAGTCACATTTCCTAAATGAATTCATTAGTTTAAATGAATAACCTAATAAATAATAAAATTTATTAAACACAAGGTTTTTTTTTTCCAGTGGGATTTCAACCAATGGTTTCAAAACTGAGAACTAATTCCAACTCTCAAGGTGCCCATCAATACATGAGTGGATCAACAAAATGTGGTATATGTATACCATGGAGTACTATTCGGCTTTAAGAAACAATGGTGATATAGCACCTCTTGTATATTCCTGGATACAGCTGGAACCCATTCTACTAAGTGAATTAGCTCAAGAATGGAAAAACAAGCACCACATGTACTCACTAGCAAATTGGTATTAACGGATCAACACCTAAGTGGACATATAGGAATAACATTTGTCTGGTGTTGGGCGGGTGGGAGGGGGGAGGAGGGGATAGGTATATACAAATATAATGAGTGAGATGTGCAACATTTGGGGGTTGGTCATGCTTGAGGCTCTGCCTTGAGGGCAGAGGGGGGCATGGGCAATATACATAACCGTAATATTTGTACCCCCATAATATGCTGAAATAAAATATATATATATATATACACACACACACATGATCCAGGATCTGCTGTGGGAAAAATAAAAGTTTCTAATTCCCAGTCTCTCTAGATGACAAAATAATCTCAAATTAAAATATGATTTCCAAGAAAAGATGAAATTCGTGGGGAGTCTGTAAGACCCCTTGTTAGCAGATTAGAAAGATTTAAGGCAATGCTGGAGCCGTCCAAACAGACACAAGACTTTCTAAAGATGTTAAAGGCACATCGTAAATTCCCTCTCTGTTAAACAATAAGACTTCTAAGAATACTGAGGATATTGCCTCTCAGTAATCCATGCTAGAGAAGGGTTCATCTCAAACAGATTTTGGGTTGTAACTTCTTGTCTGATGGCGTGAACTCCAATATAATTTATAGAAATCGATACAGTTTTAAAAATAATTGTTCTAGAGGAAGTATTAAATACTACCAGCTTTAACTGAAAGAGACAAAGACAGTACAAAATAAAAAGGGGCTTTTAGGCCTCTAAGCTATTATGAGTAGGAAACAACTGAGAAGGAAATTCAGTTGCAAACTCTTGTTTTGTCATGGAGAAGCTAAGAGCCACAGAGAATCATTCTCAGGGAGCAGGAATGGGCTCTAACCAAGGAACTGACAACATCTGCCAGCACCTTAAAGAATTGTTATGGACCAGCCACTGTTGCATCCATTTCACCCTTTGTGAATATCTGTTATGGTCATCCTATGCCCGCTCCACTGCAGTATCTTGGTTGGGTGGGTGGTGGAAAAAATAACTTGTTAGTTTGGTCAACAGGTCTTGTGTTTGAGAGAAGCCAAGCCTGAGGAACCTCAGTTGCACCTGGTCCTGGTGTACATGACATGATTCTGAAGCTCAAGGCTATGCCTGATATTGCAATGGAATAAGACTTTTGAGAGTGGAGGCAAATTGGGAGGCTGTAAGTGTATTTTGCTTGTGGGTAGAACATAAACTAATTGTGGCCAGCCAAGGGCAGCCTGTGGCAGATTTAAGTCAAGGGTTCAAAATATTTTGACTCTTTCTGTCAAAAAGTAGAGCCTATGTCACTTTCCCTTAATCTGAGTCTGTGTCTGCATGACCGATATGATTTGATATTGTGTCAGCTTCTGGGATTAGACCTTAAGAAACTGATCTCTATTTTCATTTCTTGTCTCTTGGAATGGGTGCTCTTGGAACTTTGCACCATGTTGTGAGGAAGCTCAAGCAGTGTTGGAGAAGTCCAGGAGGAAAGAAACTGAAGCTCCAGGCCCAGAAAAGCCAGAAAATCTGAAAGTCAACATAGACTCCTCCTCTCTTACCACATGCAACAACCCACATATTGTTAATTTACTTTCTTAAAACTTATAGTTCATTTTATCACACACACAAAAGAATGTATATAATGTACATGGATAGTAACTGTGTACTCACACTCCAGTTTAAGAAATAGAATATCAGAAATATGGTGCACCCCATTTCCTCCCTATAATATATTCTACTCTCTCATTCAAAAGTTGTTAATATCCTGAAGTTTGTGTTTAATCATTATCTGCTTTTCCTTAAAGTTTTAATAGTCTTGTATGTATCCCTATACAATATGTTTACTTTTCTCTGATTTTATACTTTATATAAGTGTAATCATATATTATGCATCTTCTGTAACATATTTTTCTCAGAGTATTTGAGATCTTTCAATCTTGATTTATGTAGCTACATTTTATTTGCATTATAATTTTGTATTATAAATTTTTATACTCCTAATATTTGTTAATAGAATAGAAAACTAAAGTTCATATGGTGTTTCATTGTTTAACTATGGCCAATTTATTTATACTACTGTTTATGAACTTTGGGGTTGTTTGCTGTTTTTACGACTGCAACCAGTACTATTATGCTCTTGTACTATTTTTTTGTGTGTGTGTGGATATGTGTCTTTTGGGGTACAAATACAAGGTGATAGGATATGTGAATATTCAATTTTACAAAGTAATTCTAACTTTTTTGCAAATTTGGTTTTTTACCAAATTATATTTCATCAGTGATATATTGGAGTCTTAATTTCTCCTAACCCTCACTGTTATGTGTATTGTCAGAATTTTTAACTTTTGACAGTACAAGGGATGAAATAGCATCTTGAGTACTAGTGTTGTAGTTTAATGTACATATTCTTGATTTCTAGGAAGACCAAACAGCTTCTCCTGGGCCATTTTTTATTTCCTCTTAAGGGAAGTGCCTTTTCATGTCTTTTGTCCATTTCTTTTCCTACTAGACTGCTGGTCTCTTTCTTATTTATTCATAGGAATTCCTTATATGTACTTTTGCTAATTTGTTTTCAGTTATATATGTTTTTCTATCTTCTCCCAGTTTTTATCTTGTTTTATTATTTCCATTATGTCTTATGATGATCTAAAGAGCACATGCTAATATACTTGAATATACTATTCTTTCCCTTTATTTTTTAGTGCCTTTTGTGTCTTGTCTAAGAAATCCTTGTCCACTCCAAAGATATAAAGAAATTCTTCTCTGTCTTCTTTTAAAACTTTTATAGATTAGTTTTTATAGTATGCCCTTAATTCACCTAAAGTTGATTTTTGTATAGTGTGATGTAGAAATCTAAATTCATTTTTGCATAACCAATGTTCTACTATCATTTATTTCATATGCTAAGCTTTCTACATGAATATGCAATCCATCCATTTATTAAAAAATATTTATACCAGTTTTATTATAAATTAAAATGTTCACAGGCACATGAATCTATTCCTGGATGGATGAATCCAGGAATAGATCCATGAATAGATCCATGAATCTATTCCTCCATTGTGATCCATTCTTCAACTGATTGTGCACTAATATAGAACTGTCTTAATATAATTTTATGACATACTGATAGTTCATAGGGAAATTCCCACAAGCCAACCTTGTTCCCCTTCAGAAATATTTGGTTATTCTTGGCCCATTGTTCTTGTGCACAAAGTTTGGAAACTTCTTATAGAGAATATGTAAAAAGATCTTGTTAAAATTTTGACTGGCATCCAAGTGGGGGCAGATGAGATCAAACACTCGCTCTTCACTGATGATATGATATTATACCTAGAAAACCCCAAGGACTGACCCAAGAGATTCCTAGATTTAATAAATGAACTTTAATAGTCTTGACAGGTGGAAATATCTTAGCTCACTCTAGCATACTAAAGTCTAGTGGATGTCTAGCATACATACTGGTCTTATTTTACCATTTCAAATTGCTACATTCATCTTCCAGCTTACCATATCTTTATGACCCTAAGGACGTTCAGAAACTTCCTTTATGCAAAACAAAACAGAAATTCTGGGAAGTTAACATTCTTCCCCTCCTGATTATCCCCTCATTCCAGCATGCAGCCCACAACAATAACTGATGGGAGTTGAGATATAAATACCTTAGCTTCCTCAACTCCTTAGGTGGGATAATGTGTGTTTTTTATGGTTGACCAGAATTTCTCAGGGAAATAACCTCTAAACATCCACTTTATAGTTGACTTAATAATACAAACTTCATTTTCTATATTCTTTTCCATCTATCAACATACTCAAATTTACGTGTTTTTGTTTTTGTTTTTGTTTTTTTTTTTTACATCTCCCAAAAAACTACTTCCACCAAAACTCTCTGCTCAGGTTCTGCTTCTGGAGAATCCCAATTAAGGCATTCAAATATGGGAAAGATTCTCAGGACCTAGCATATTTTCCATCAACTAGTCAAGCCTGTAGGGTAGTTGACTAAATATGCACCTGGGTTAAGCCTGTTGTTTCAAGCTAATTGTTATATTCCCCCAACTCACTCTAAAAAGAACAGGTATAGGAAAGTCTTCTCTCCCCACCTCCCACCCACCCAATAAACTAGGTCGTATCTACCCTTAGATGGCTTTATAAATCGTAGTAGTGTTTATTATATGTGATATTTGTTTTTCTCTCCCTATTTGATTGTAATCTCTGTAAGGACCATGTCTATCGTGTTCATCATTGTATAAAACTTACAAAGTAGCTCATATATAATAAGTAATTGAAAAATATTACTTGAATGTTGTTCATAAAATAATGGAGAAGATATAGAGGTGCTTTCAACTTGTCAAAGGGCTGACAACAACCATAGGCAACTTCCTATCATATATGTTTCTTGGTAAAATAAAAAGTGAAAATATTGTAAATTTATATATTTTTATGTGTTAACTCTTGTAACTCTCATTAAAATAGTTAAACAATGTTGTGCTTCGTTTTATACTCCATCATCTACTTTCATTTTCATGTAAAATTATGCTAATTATAACAGATAGTATCATATATATTTATTTTAACTAAAATAGGAACCATATGATAGAGACCTATAGGATGCCAATTCATTTGACAATAGCCTTTTTAAAAAGTTGCAAGTTGTGAGAGATAAAACATCTTTTGACATAGTACTGTGAAATGGTAACCTTATATTCCTAGGTCTTCTATGAATAACGTATATATTTTGAGGGTATTTAGTCTCCAGCTATTCCTCTTTGTTGTATATTTAAATGCTATTAAAGACTATAGTTATTTTTGTATTATCTTCTTAAAATAAATGAAATCACACAAGAAGAAAAACAAAATTTATCTTTAAGTATATCTGAGTCCTGATAATTTGAAAATAGAGGTACAAGGTAAGTATTTTTAATAATTGTCCATCCATAATTTGCTGTCTTATATACATAACAAAATTATGACAAAAGTGAGACATATTATTTTCTCAGAACAGGTTATATGATGCATTTTTATCAATACAAGTTATGTTTGATAGAATTTTGTTGGTGACAATTTTTTGAAATAAATATTATTTGTGTATTTTTAAGGTATTCAATGTAATGTTATGAGACATATATAACAAAATAAACATTTTCTTTATAGATATATCTGTTTTACATTTTTTCTGATTATTATTAGTTTAAACATTCTATTTTTTTTATATTGTGACTGCTCCACAATGATGGGTTAAAATGATAGATCTTAATAAGATTCAAATTCATAATATCATGCATTAGATTTTTAAATGCAATACTGTTAACAAATTTAGACACTTTGTGGGCACCAAAGATTGATGTCCTGATAATATTATTAGACCTTGAGCAGAAAAAGATTCAAATGTGTATTTTTAAAGCATGAAACCTACTTATTTTATCAAAATAAAAAAATTTCACAGTAAAATCAATCACCTCTCTTAATGCAGTTCAGCAAGGTCATTTCTCGCAGGTATTAATGTAAAGGAAAAGCATCTAGCTCAAAAATTTCTGGCAGGTCTAAAGATGTTTGAGTTTTATAGCTGTCCTTGCTCCCTTTTCTTGGGGCGGGGGATGGGGAGGAAGACGGCTGCAGGTGAGCATTGATTAAATGAATGATAAGTTCTTTGATGGATCGATTTTTTTCACGTTTTTAATTTAGAAGGTAAAACTTTCTATCACAGTTTAAGCTAAAAATTATGGCTGAGATAATAGAGGTCTGATTCCAGTGCAAGTTAAAGAGGAAAAAGTTGCTTCTCAAATGTCAAGACATCTTGTGGTCCAGGATGATTAAAACTAAACTGTTTGCTATATGAATCCCAAGGTGCAGCTATATCTCAGCTTTGGTGACATTTAGCCAGTGACTTTTCATAGCTTGTTAATAATGTATAGCTGTCCCTATATAAATTTGCAGTGACAGAAGTGGCCATTTGGAGTGGAGCAGTTAATGAGATTTATTCTTGACAGCAAATGCAGATTTGAAAAGTGTTTCTAAAATATCAAGATTGATGTCAAAAGAAATCATGTATTTAACAGACAATAGCATCATAACAGTTTTTCAGGTGTTTTAACTGAAATCACAGAACTTTGTCAAGAGATGTTTGTTCTGTTTTCAAACAGCATTCTATGTGGTCCAGCCCTGGACCCCTCTGCAGCTTGGTTCAACTTATCTTGTATAAATCAGAGGTCTTCACCTTACATATCACTTCTTCAGGGGGCATTTTTTCACCTTTAACTTGGTTATTTCCATTATAATTCTTGTAAGTTTTCCATTATGAGACTAACCACATATTTTTGTAATTACTTATTTGATACCTGTCTTTCCAACTAACACCACTAGCTTGTTTCTCAGCAAATTTTTGGCTTCATTGAATCTTTAAATGATTACTGAATGATTGAATCAACATTAGCATGTACAGATATTTTGCAAAAGTGAGAGCTATCATCAACTTATTACACAGCAGATTGAAGTTTTATAAAAAATGATCAGTGCATATTCTGACTATTCAATATCAATCTCCCATTATTATTTTGCTCTAGTAGAAACAGAAAACTGTTTTTAATCATGTCTGTTTTTAATATTTCCACTTAAAATCTGACAGATATACAAATAATAATATGTCACAAAGTAGATATGAAGAGACTAAATGTAGAAAAACAAATATAAGAAAGCAAATGACTTTACAAGTTAGCTATTCATCTTTATTTAATATCTATGCAAATATAAATAACCCCCAACTTTTGCTGATTTGAAGAGGGTTATCTATTTTTTGCAATTATTATCAAATTTATTTGGTGATGAAAATAATACATATTTCATATAAAAACTTCAAAAATTAAGAAAAGCACAAAGACTAAAAAGCAAATTAAATGGCTGAGCTATATGAAATTGCCATGTTTATAGGTCAAGTGTAGTCGAATATTAACAATTTCTTATGAACACACCTAAATATATTCCCAACAACTAAGATAGCTGCTGTTAAATTTTGCTATAGTTTCATCAACATGAGCTTAGAGGTCTGTGTATTAGTTTCCTGGCTGTCATAACAAAGTGTCACAAACTGGGTGGCTTAAACAATAGCAATTTTATTGTCTCACAGTTTGGCACTAGTCTGAAATTAAGGTGTTGTCAAGGTTGGTTCCTGCTGAACTGTGAGAAAGTTCCCTTCTTCTCTTATAGTTTCTGGCAGCCTCAGGCATTTCTTGGCTTGTAGGATGGTGGTCTTCCTGTGCCTTCAAGTACTCTTCCCTTTGTGCATGTCTCTTTAGCCCAATTTTCCCATTTTAATAAGGACACCAGTCATATATGATTATAGTTCACTCTAATAACCTCATCTTATCTACAGTTACAAAGATTCTGTCTTCAAATAAGGCTACATTCTGGGGTACTGAGAATTACAACTTCAAATATCTCTTTTGAGGGATGCAATTCAACCTATATAATAATATACAATATGAAAATATATGAATGCATATAAAATACACAAACACACACACATACATACATGGAACTTTGAACACAGTTCTTACATAGGCTGTAAATGGGTTTTGCAAATATGAGGGTTAATTTCTATGTATTATGCCATATTTTGCTTACCTGTTCTTCGTTGCTAGACATAGAGGTAGTTTCCAGTTACTTGCTATCGTAAACAATGCTTTCATGAATATTGTACTAGTTTACTATTGCTGCGTGACAAATTGCCACTAATTTAAAAGTTTAAAACAACTGAAATTTATTATCTCACAGTTTTTGTAGATTAGAAGTTCAGGCATGCTATGGCTGGACTCTGTCCGCACTCTCACTGGGCTAACATCAGGGTGTTTTCTGTGGTTGCAGTTCCATTCTGTGGCTTCGGGTACTCTTCCAAGCTCACCGATTGGTGGCAGAATTCACGTCCTTGTGGTTGTAGGACTGAGGTTTCTGTTAACCAGAAAACACTTTTAGCTTCTAGATGCCACCCTTAGGTTTTTGCTGCATGGCCTTCATACTCACAACACAGGTTATTGCTTTCTCCCAGGCCAGCCAGTATATGTCTGGCTCTACTCTGACCTGTCAGAAGAATTAAAAAAAAAAGAAAAAGAAAAAATCTGTGCTTTTAAAGAGCTCTCCTGATTAGGTTAGGCCCACCCCCCAGCTAATCTTCCTATTGCCCTATAACTTAACATAATCACAAAGGGATAGTTCATCATATTCACAGGCTTATCTACACTTAAGGAGAGGAGATTATACATGGTTGTGGGTCACCTTAGAATTCTGCCTACTAAAAATAGCCTCATTAGTTCATCTTTGCCTTTCTGAAGATAACTTTTCTACAATAAATTCTTGGTGGGGAAATCGCTCATTCAAAGTAAATGCAAATTTTTGTAAGATTTTAAAATATATTGCTAAATTTTTATAATATATCAATTTTCACGCCCACCAGTACACACAGAGTGCTTGTGTGTTAGTGCATCCCAAGTAACAAACATTTATCTCAACATTAAGCAACAGCAGCATTAGCAATATGACAAAAAGTGGTATTTTATATAAATATAGATTATTCAAATTATAAGTTACATTAAAATTTTTCTAGGTTTATTTTCACTTATATGGTTTTCTTTGTTATATTCATATCCATCTTGTTCTAATTTTTCATTATTCTCAGTGATATATAAAAGCTCTGAGGATGTAAACTATATTGAAACTGTCTATGTTATGTATATTGTGAATATTTTTACAAGTTTTCATTTGCCTTGTGATTTTCATTCTTTTTATTTGTTTATTTTCTTTTATTTTCCTTCTCTCTCTTTCTCTCTTTGTCTCTCTCATTGTTCTCATGAATCCACTCTTTAATCTAATGGCTGATATTTAGGTTACTTCAGAAATATAAATTTTAAACTGCATATATCATTTATGGATACATTCTCAGTATGAATGATTCAAGTAATATAGAATTACAGACTTCAAAATATCTTAAAGATCTTTCCCCTGCAAACTATCTAGTCCCCTTTCTAGATTAATTACAGGCCTTAATTACAGGTCTGTGATATGTAAGCATTCTATCCTTTCTGTAAGCTTTCATCTATCTGTAATATACACATAGACATTTTTCTTAACAGTTAGGGAGACATTGAACCTATTTATTTATTTTTAGTTAATGACTTTTGTACTTAGCCATATCTTGGGGATCTAAGTAAATAGTTAAATTGACTCCTTAATAATAATTACATAGTATTTCATAATAATAGGTAAATTATGACTTATTTAACTATTGTCAGCTAGTAAGTTTGTATCCATTCTTTTATTACTCAAACAATGCTATTATGCTTTCTATGTTTTATTATCGGCTTTAGTGTATTGCTTTTTTGTTTGTGATTTATTCATTATTTTCAAAGCTATGTTCATAATTTCTTTTGGTGGGTAAATGTACTTTCCTGAATGTTTTTATGATCAGGTTACTCTAGGTTTGTATGTAGATGTGAAAAATACCCTTTTTTCTGTGTTCTCAGGCAGTTTATACAACATATTAATAACTTTACATACTTCTTGAAAGTTTTATAAAACACATGGTAGTATAACTCAGGGTTAGTGACTTTGTAAGCTGTAAATTTTTTTGACATCTTCCAGGACACCTTATATTCTCCAATTTTCTACATTTTTTGAAGACTATATGGAAGATTTATGTTTTCTTTGAAAAAATATTTTCACTCAATATAGACATGTAACCATATGGGTATAAAACCGTACATTATTTTCCTATGATTCTTTCATTTCATCCACATTTTTACCAGTTTATTTTCATGTAATTTAGGTTACTTATTTATTTGTAGGGTTTCTATGGGTTTTTTTTTATTTCAGCATATTATGGGGATACTAATGTTTAGGTTACATATATTGCCTTTCCCCCACCCAAGTCAGACCTTCAAGTATGTCCATCCCCCAGTTGGTGCACACCGCACCCATTAGTTGTGCATATACCTTACCTTTCCCTCCTACCCCCTCCCATCTGCCTGACCCCCGAAGAATGGTACTACTATATGTGCACTTAAGTGTTGGTCAGTTAATATCAATTTGATGGTAAGTGCATTTGGTGCTTGTTTTTCCATTCTTGGGATACTTCACTTAGTAGAATGGGCTCCAGCTCTATCCAGAATAATACAAGAGGTGCTAGATCACCATTGTTTTTGTGGCTGAGAAGAACTCCATCGTGTACATATACCACATTTTATTAATCCAATCATGTATTGATGGGCACTTGGGCTGTTTCCACATGTTTGCAATTGTGAATTGTGCTGCTATAAACATTCAAGTGCAGATGTCTTTTTTTATAGAATGCCTTTTGTTCTTTTGGGTAGATGCCCAGTAATGAGATTGCTGGATCAAAATGGTAGTTCTTCTTGTAGCTTTGCTCGTGGGACTGAAAACTGGTACAACTTCTGTGGAAAGTAATCTATTTAATAGTTATATCTTCTTAACAGTTTATCAGCCTTTATTTTTTCTTTTATGACCACTTTTTGATGAGTATAAGCCATTTACTTTGTAGAATCTCCCTCAATTTTTCTTTATCTGACATTTCCGCATGATTTGACTTAGATTATGCTCTCTTAGGAAAAATACTATGTTAATTTATTTTCTACCAGGTTTTTAAGTGCCTTGAACCATTGTGCTTTAACCTTATAGATTGTGGTGGTTTTAGAACATGTCCTCAAATTATGATATTCCTTCTACCAAGGAGTGAAGTCTATGATACTCTCTTATACCCAGACGGCATTTTATGACTGCCTCAGTCAAAGTAGTAGAGCAAAAGTGATGCTTCCATTGCTAGTTTGGAAAATGCCTTGTACCTTTTGCCACTTTCTCTTGATACTCTTTCTCTTTCTTGGCTGTTGCACAAGAATATCTTAACACCAAGATGAAGAGAATCATTTGGATCCCCTTGATTTCTTTCTCTTGTCTGATTGCTCTGAGTAGGACTTCCAGCACTATATTGAATAGAAGTGGTAATAGAAGGCAGCCTTGTATGGTTCCAGTTCTAATGACACTGGGGGAGGGCAAGGGGCCCACCTGTTTAGTCCCCAATTGTTAGGATGTTCTCAGTCCAGGTATCAGACAGGTGAGACAATGTCAATGCCAATGCCAGCTATTACCTGACTATAGGCATATGAGAGACCATACCACCTAGCTGGACCCAGTGAACACCAGATTGGTATGCAAAATAAATGATTGATTATTCAACCATTTAAGTGTAACTGGCTATACAATGATTATAATTACACTGTAATATTTGGGTGACTGGATGATCACATCAATTATTAGTAGCCAAATATTGGGAAACGACATATATTTCTATAGAAATATTGTTTTCCTTAAAACAATTCATGTACTCATAACGCAATCATGCATTCCATAAACCCTTATGAACCCTTATTCTAGGTTAAATAAGTCAAAAATGTTTCTTATCTATGAGGAATAAGTAGAACCATTTTGCCTATAAAGAATAACAAATGCCATTTAATGTAAAACCTCTGGCAAAGAAAAAATAATAATAGTTGGGTTTTTTTCTTTGTTTAACTGAGTTTTAATATAGTTCATCATGCAATTTGCTGATTATGAAAACAAAGTATGTTCATTGTTTGAATATTTTTAAAATATTGCACAAAACAAAAATATTAGCCATAATCTTGCTACAAAGTGATAATTATTAGTATAGTGTGACATAAGCATCCTTTCCTTTGTAATGAATTTCTGTGTACTGAAAATATGTAAGCATATATATATATGCTGTATGTTTGGTTTTTTTTATTTATTTCATCATATAATGGGGGTACAAATATTGTTAGGATTACATACATTGCCCCTACCACTCCTCCCCCCCGTATGTTTGTTTTATAGTTTATAAACTTATAGAGTATTTATAATAAACAATAATAATCTTAGCTTGTAAAGTTCAAATAACTTCTAAAAGTTTAGTATAGCTCAATAAATATATATGTTTTTTAAAACTATATTTGATATGAGAATTATATTCTTTTTGGCATTAATTTTTGGCCCTGCTCAGTATTACTGTTGTCTACACTCCTTTATGGTCTAGGAATGCATTTTGTCAGGATGTACTCTACTAAAATTTGATAAATAAAAATAGGCATAGTATCATGAAGGATTTTCAAGTGATACAGTTAATATATTTTATATTAAATATTATTGGATGTGCAGTCACTTCAGTACTAGATTATGTAAATATTACTGCTTAAAGTAGAATACCTTTCACAGTTTACACAGTAAATGGTTTAAGAGTTGGAAAATTAGGAAAAATCAATATTTTTTTAAAATCATTATTAGCATTATCTTTGATGGCCCATTCTTTCTTCACCTTTATTAACATCCCTTACAAGGTTCTGTAATAACTTTCACAGAAAAGTATTAGTAGTCCAACAGCCTGTCATATGTAATTAGCATTACTATGCTTAAGAGGAATAAAGCAATTCAGCATTTATAAAGAATTCTTCTTATAAATATGTCAAGCTTCATAAACATCTGGAAGCAGGAACAATTATATATTTACAATATATTTACAAAAAGGTCTCTTGAAATGACCATAATTTTTTATAAGTCAGAATTATGTGTTTAGAGAAATGAAATCTTTGAATTAAATCCAATGTATGGTGCATTAAGGATATTTTACCCTTTCTCATGTATTTTATGAAAGCTGATCATGTACATTTATTATTCTACAGTGACAGCCCATCCACTAGTCAAAATAGATTTTAGGGATACATTCTAATAAATTCATCTATACATTTATCTTTCATTTATTATTACATTTATTATTTAAATTCATCTTAAAAACAGACCTATGATTTTGGTTCTAATATAATTTTGTAATTATAGGTAAAAAAAACTTAGAGATATTTATAGATGGAAAACATATGTCATTTACAAAGCCATCTCATAACTGTCAGAGATCTTACTTATATCTATATCATCTTTATGCTCAAAACTTCAAAACCCTGACTCTTAACATGATATGCCCTTAATACTGCATACTGCTGTTTCTTTGTTTCTATTAAATTAAAAAATGATCTTGTGGAGAATTCCCCATGAAGTCAATTTCAGATCCATGATTACATACAGAACTGATATTACCAAAGAGAATTTAATACTGTAACTTGTCTAAACTAATTCTAAGTTGTTTAAGCACTTCATTGAAATCTTAGTGCTTCTATTTTATTTTTTGATTCAAACACACACTGCTCCATGTCTGATTTTTAATGTTTCATTGCTCAGATAATGATGTGTTCATTTCAATCTCCCTATCGCTTAGTGTTCAGCCTAGTAGGCTTTAGCAGTGAGATAGACCTAAAACTTTCTATTAGTTGGGTGGCAGAGAGAAATGGTAAATAGTATTTATTTTCCAAAGAAATCCAGCTACTCTGTGGAGACTAGTTGATGTAAAATAATGATGTTCTGATGAATGGAGTACTAAGTGATTATTTCTAGTTGTTTACTCACGAAACATGATTAGGGATTCTAAAAAACAATAATAAAGCTTTAACGTAGCAAAGAAGTATTAAGAAAGGAATTCAGGCAGCTGACATGCTGATGCTGCATTCTGCAGTCTCATATAGCGATTTCTCCCATCCAGTAAATATGCACCCTTTTGATTCAGAGCTACCTGGCACAGGTAAAATGATTGTCCTGACACTGAGAATATGATAAGAGCTAGTCAGCAATTGTAAGGAAAATCTGCCACCATTTTAACCACATTAAAATATATACTTATATCAATTCAGGTAGCCTGAAATCAGTAATTGGTTTCCAAAGCATATTTTTCCATACATATATAGTTTCCTGCTCATCATCTTTTCATAATAGTATGATGTTCTACTACCTCTCTGGATAAAGTGGTTAAAAATAAGTATAAATTTCCAAAATGAATTAGCTTTGTAATAACTCTTATGAATGTAGTTTCTGTCTCCAGAGAATATGCATTCCTAAAAGGCATATTGAATATTAAAAAATAAAATAATTCATACATTCCCATTATGATTTTGCCTAACAATAGAAATAAAGATTTTTTTGTCTTAATTCCTCTTCTGTTCTTGGTTCTCACCCTCTTTTCTCCATCCCAATTATTTTAAATAAGATGACAAAAATGCTGTTTTGAGACTGAGTCAACAGCAAGTAAGAAAATCTAACCCCACTTAATTAAAGCATATACAGAATTTTTATAGCTTATAAAACTATGATGTCCCATTATGATGCTAATTTCAAGCATAGCTAGATCCAGGAATGACACTCTCCAGAATTTATTTCCATATCTTTTGACTCTGCTTCCCTGTATATATTGACTTTTATTCAAAGGTAGACTCTATACATGTGAGAAAAATTGCTGCTGATAACCTTGACTATCTTCTCAGGCTAAAATCCAAAAGAAAAATCAAATCAATTCATAAGAAAATCTAATTGGCACTGCTTGAGTCAAATTCTCACTTTGAAAGCAAACAAAATTACAGAAAATTAGGATTTCTGGATTAACCAGCTTGGACCACTTCCACCCCTTAGACGGTATGTGGTAGGGTACCACTGTTAACATTACACACAGCCTATATCCACCTTCATGCCCCACCCTGCATACCAGTTTTTCTGAAATACTTCTTGTTTATCCCTGCTGCTGTCCTGGGTTAATTAATAATAAGATTGTCTTTAACCTTGCAAAGTATGTAGATTTACATGTAAATTATAAGGTTACTCTATGGATAAAAGCAGATCTCTTCTCTCCATAAGAAAGTGGGTGCATTTGGACCAACTAAGAGAAGTTGAAATGTTTCTTTTCCTCAGTTCTATCTATTAACAAAAGAAGAGGTGCACATTTCTTCTATCCTCTCAATGTAGAGAAGAGTTTTAGAGAGAAAGTAAAGAATAGACAGTTTTTTTTAGAAATGCATCAGCTGGACAAGGGTTAGCTATCTGGCTACTCACAAGTACTCACAAGTTGACTGTAAGTTTTCCTCATGGTATCATTTCATTTATTATTTCTTCAAAGAAGAGGAAACTATATATGTTGCAGTGAATTGTGTGGACAGATGATATGGAGACAAGGGCAAAGTGCAGGAGGTACATTACATGTCCTGTCCCCACTTAAAATGGGATATCCTTATATACTGGAAAATAAAAGAATATTAATTGAAAATATGTGTGTAACCATGTAGAATTACAGAAACATAATATATGATAGTACATCAAATCTCTGCTATTATGATTTTAAAAATATAATTACATTTTTATGTGTTCTGAAAATCAGGAAATATAAAAATTTATTATGATGAATGTTAAACACAAAGATAAACTATGAGTGATATTTCAAACAGAATATGTTATTAATTGATGTACTTTTGACTTTAAGTAAGAACAACATAAATAAAACAGACTGACTAAGGGACAAATGATAGGGCTTTATTTTTCCCCAGAAATAAGAAGTCTAGAAATTAGTGATTCCAGATTTGTTTTCGCAGCTTCATGATGCCATCAATTAGCCAGGATCTTTCCATCTTTGTGTTCTATCCATAGTCTGTCTACATTTTTCTTTTTGTAGACACACAGTGGTTGAAACAGCTGCATGCCTCAGATCCTTACAGAACATTTTTTTTTTTAAGTATGAAAGGGAGCCTGACAAAGAAAGCAGCTGTTCTCTCAAAGTGTATTCCACTCCCTACTACCACAATGCCTGTGTGTGTGTGTGTGTGTTTGTGAGAGAGAGAGAGAGAGAGAGAGAGAGAGAGAGAGAGAGAGGCCTTTCTGATGCTACTCTGATTCATGGAACCCATACATTGATTTGTTGTTGTTGTTGTTTTCTAAACTATACAATCTGTACCATGTCAAGTAGCAAAATAATATAAGCAGTTCTATTATGAAGATACAGCTTTGGAGTTTAAAAAATATTCTGCCTACTCTACCAGATTAGGTAGACTTTCATTTCAAGTCAACATTGTTCATAAAGTAGAAAGGTCACGTTGTTAACTGGAGAGAAGAGCCAGTAGTTCTAAGCTGCTTGAGTAGGCTGCTGCCCTTATATTCTGAGCTGAGAATCCTATAGACATTTAACTAAGATGAGATACTACATGTGCTTAGTGAGTACAAAGAACAGGAGGGAAGAATTAAAAGCTATTTTTGTTTTGTCTTCATCATGAAGTTTAATAATGCCTATTTCTCTATAATTTTCATGAATTTTAATCTTTAGTGTAAAGGGCTCCTATATAATGTCTTTTTACTAAAAACATGCAAAGAGCTTTTTAATTTTTGGAATGTTTAATTTCTGTTGTTTAAGCCACCCAGTCTGTGGTAATTCATTATGACAGCCCTAAGAAACTAATAGAGGGGGAGAGAGTATAAACAAGGAAAGAAATTACCAAAGCAACCAAAAAACTGTTAAAAATATAAAGTCATTTCTTACCATTGAGTTTAAGTAAAAAAGGAAAATATATATATATAATCATTGAAGACAAAACCAGTGGCTTGAATGTGTTGGTAATAGGTGACATTTGGCAGGGAACAAGGAACACCAGCATCATGTTCTCAATATACTTAAAAATCCCAAAGGGAAAGATGTATATTCAAGGAAAATTGTTTAAAAATGAGCACACTATTATATTGAAGCCATGGCTCTAAATCCCCCACTATAAAATATTTATAAGATAGATGGTGTCAGGGAGAATTAGTTTGTCCTAGGATGAAGACAGTCTAAAAAGAATACAGGCTAGATGTCCTGCTCGTTCTAGAAATCTCCCAAAGAGTAAAAGAAAGATGAATGTTAAAAATTAAAAGAACATGAAAAATGGAGAGAACTTGGCCGAACTAAGACAGGAGCTTTCTGTCGTGGAGGGAACCAGGAGCATGACATTTAGCAGATATTAATAATTATAATTATAATATTATACAATGATTTATTTTAATAAAGATTTAATCTATTAATTTGTATATTCCATTATAAACACAATTGACATTCTCATTATTTTAAATATAATATTTAGAGAATCCAGTCATAGCTTCTTTAGGGAGGCAACATACAACTATCTATAACTACTGTTTCAAAAATAAGCAGATTCTGCTTAAAGTTTATTCCTATTCCCTGATTCAGAGGGGCCTACAATTCTTCCAAACATGTATATGTAGAGTTTGAAACAGTTGGTCTGTTTTTAACATTATTGCTTCATAAATTAAAGGATTTATTTTTATAATATAAAGTAGCTGTATTCTCAGAATTCACTCTTACACAGTTTAAAACTGTCAGTTGGGAGAGCAGGTCTGTCTGAAACGTTCAGTGTGCCCTGAAGGTCAGTATATTGGAATTGTGCTGGGTTGGGCGTGTCAGGCTACCTGGAGAAGTTGGTATTTATTTTCAGTTCAGTCCGTGGCTCCAGGGGAGGTCATCATATCGGGAACTATTGGTATGTCTGTGTGAGATAACCAGTATCTAGAGATACTAGATTTTCCAGAGTGTCCAGAGGGCTTCCCTGTTGAGATGTCTAGAGTGGCCCAGGTACCATACATATCTATTTGTCCCAAACCCCGTATCAACCTCCCTGATGCCAAGGAGCCTTGCATGACTCTCACTTGCCCCTGCTGAAAGTCACACTGCAGTTGTCCCTGCATGTCTTTCCCTTTCCTAAATGGTTTGACCATTTAGGAAACCCAATGGGAGGGAGACCCTGCCCCTCTGTTTTCTCGCCTCACCTCACTCTGGCTTCCCCATCTGTACCCAAAATACTCCACTGCCTAGGGTAGGATAGGACTGGCCCATAGGTAGCCTGCCCTCACACGGACTCTAACCTACCCATTTTGTCTCCACCTTGCCCCTCCCCAGACTGCCCAGGCTTTTATTCTAATCTAGTCAGGCTTATTGCTAAGGCCCACTGACCACTAAGGCCTCGTCGGCTGCCCTTTGCTGCCACTGGCCAGAGCACAGGCACTACCACCTCAGTGACCTTGAGCAATGAGTTGCATGTGAGGGGCTTACCCAGAATGACCACTCCACAAAGGGCAGGAACTGTCCAGTAGTGGCCTGTCTATATGAAACTCTTAAATTCCTTCATCTAGATCCAACAAGGCCTGATTTTTCAGTGATCTGTAGATGTTTATGAATTCATGACTGATGGGATCCCTGAGAAATCATGTTCTTTGAACCTTGAACCTTTAGAAACTATGTCCTTAAGAATACATAGTGAAAACTATGACCAGGTAAAACTAAGGAGACCTTATCTAAGTGCTGTATACAAACAATGTTCATAATCATTATTTATAACAGATAAGCAAATATATTCTTACTCCAGCTTATTTTTTATAATATTGCTTGGAAATATTATTAAAAATTTTTCATTAAAAAGCAAAAAATAGGGTAGAAATGTATAATTAGAGGAAATAAGACCTAGTGTCAAAGTGATTAGTAGTGTGACTATAGTTAACAATAATCTCTTGTACATTTTAAAGTAACTGAAAGAGAATAATTTCAATGTTACTAAGATAAAGAAAAGATAAATATTTAAGATGAGAACCATTCAAATTACCCTGATTTGATCTTTACACATTATACAAATGTATCAAAATGTCACATGTACCCCAAAACTATATACATCGATTATGTATCAATAAGAAAAGAAAAATATTTTATGGCATAGTTATTTCACAGCTATGAACCTTATAGAGTTCATGACATGTTTTTTACTATATATTTTTAGGATAAATATGTCTCTATGTAAATCAGTATCTATAATTGGGGCTTGGACATGTTTTTCCTCCACTCAGTTTTCTATAACAAAATTTCAAATTAGAAAGAATGATCATCAGGAAATGTACAGTTTGGTAAGTAGGTGGAGGTCAGAATAGTCAATCAATATTTTAATAAACTTAATTGAGGCTCTAGATGATCTTGAAAGAAATAAATTATCTGGATGTAAATAATCTCAAAGGAATTTCTTAGAGTCAAGTTTATGTATTGATTTATTAATTATGAGCTAATTTATGCTGAGGAGGGGCCAGTTTTTAAGTTCACTTCTGGTCATTCATGGAGAATTATAGAAGGAATACATGGTTTTATGCTGTAGAATTCCTTGCCATGTTGACTATATTTGTGATGGCACTATTCACAATTAAAAAGGATTTCAGAAATGTTTGATACCACGCTAAACTTTAATATACATTCAAAATTTAGCTTAAAATTAAGTAAACTCCAGAAATACCAATTATATAGAAATAAGTGTGCTTTTGCATGCATCTCTTTCTTTGCTATGCTTTGTGGCAAGGTGGAAAAACAGTAATGCCACACTTCAGACTTTCATTTTGGTATAGTCACATACCCAAAAAGAGGAAAATTAGAGAGGTATAATAATTTTAAAAATACACATTATATTGTTAATTAATTACAAGGGATATTTTTCCCTGAGGTATTCATTAGTTAGTGCTAATTTTCCAAAAAGTGCTGTTACAAGATTGTGTAGAAAATAAAAATCCTCACACTTAATAGTAATTTCCACTCAAACATGCCTTGTAACCAAGTACTACTCAACCATCGAAGAATCAGGAATCAGTCCCTTGATAACTGGCAGAAAATGCAGTGCAAATACCAAGGAAATTAATTAAGAGTAGAATTAAACTCTTGTCAAAGACACAGGACCTTGTGAAATTGACAAAAGTTCTGCTGAAGAATTGTTTCAATCACACACTATTGCCAATGGGGACTGGACAAAGTTAGACGAGTTAAAATTGAGCAAGAGAAAATCAACGAGATTGATTACATAAGAGGCCTTTCAGAAGGTAATGATTTCAATATTAAAGATGAAGAGAGACAGTTTGGAAAACTAAAGAAGCCATAAAATAATTTCATTAAAATATCATTCATCAAAAGACAAATAAAGGATGCAAATGATATAATATGGTATATGTTACAGTTGAGGGACATGTCAGAAAACATAATAGTTCACAATTTAAATATTCTTCTGTGAAACTTAAAATAACCTTTAAAATGTAAATATTTTAATGTTTTAAGATTAAAACAATCATTTTTCTATATAACATGAAATTTTGATCCTTTTGTTAACTTGGTTTGTTTTGATTTGCCTGGGAGTTTTGCTCCTATTACCCTACCATAAACTCCACCTCATATATATGTATGTATGTACATATCTATCTATATAGACACACACACACCGTGTGGCTTATAGGTACATAACAGAAGTAAAACACATTTGAAAGTATAAAAATGTAGAACATTAAACGGCTCCACCACAATGCTTCCTTTGGTATTATTCAGATATTCCCTATTTGTTCACAGAAAAAACAAAGTGGGATAAAACTTGTTTTTCTGTGAAAATAACCTTAGTTTTTTAATCAACAAATACGTATAAGCCCACATACCTAGATAAATGTCCACAAAGAGTAAAATATCCCTAAATGCAATGTTAGTTGGGTAGAGGGTAAGAGTGAAAATCTGGTTGTTGGAAGAAACTGTTCTTCCAGAGACAGGTGGTCTTGACAGTGAGAGGTATAGAAACTATGTTTTATCAGAAATATGTTACATTTTGGAGGTACGCCATGGAAATGGAAAAATTCTGTGACAAAATGAAAGATGTTTTCAAGCATGTGTAAGAAGGATACAGGGGTGGGGAACTTGCAGCCTCAAGACCCCGTGTGGTTCTCCAGATCCCCAAGTGCAGCCTCTCGACCGAACCCAAACTTTATCAAAGGGATTTGTTCTGTAAAATTTGGATTCAGTCAAACGGCCACACTCAAGGATCAAGAAGGCCACATGTGGCCCCAAAGCCACCGGTTCCCCAAATGTTCAAGGATCACTCCTGTTAATAAAATGTCATCAAATAAAAGGATGAATAAAAAAAGATATTTAAGATTATTATAATAACAAGATGGCATAATGCTTAACACTTTGCAAGTGTCAAAAATTAATGGCAACTCAATTTAATTTTTGTCATTAGAACTGTTGAAAAACTAGATGAATTGCCATGTGAAGTTGTGTGTTTTCTGATATTGAAAGGGCCCTGAAAAATCCAGCTAACTACTTCATTAATATGGTACTTGGTAATATCTAGCACTAGACAATGTTGACAATTAAATGAAAGAAAACTTTAAACAGTTTTTATCAGAAACCTTTTTCATACCTGAGTAACACAAGTGGGTCAGAATTTGGACTGACTCTTACCATGGCAAACACTATGTTTTCAATGAAATCTTCTAACAGTGTGCCTGCTAATAGAATTCTTTTTAATTTAAACTCAGGGTAGATAAAGGGCTCTAATCACAGGTGGACTAAAAGTATTCTCTTTCTTGACTTTTCAAGTATATGTAATAGACCATGAAAAGTGCATAGTACATAAAAAAGGTAACCACCCTTAACTTTATATTTGTTTATATTTGCTGAATAGAATAGAACAATCTAATTTTCAAACTTTCTTAATAATTGAGAAAGTCTTTCTGATCACAGTAGAGTAATAAAGAAAAGATGATAGAAGTTTTAATAGACTGAGATAAGTTTTATTGTCTAGGTTAGTTCTGGCTATTTGCTTATTATATCTTAAAAATAATCCTCAGAATAAAAGTCTACTTTCTTGTATATTGAATGTCTTATTCCTAAAAATGAAATGTAGAAGAAAAAAATTCTCTTAACCAAAAATATCAGGGTAGTTTGAATTTATTAAATTCCCTTCTCCATTTTTGAGGTGTTTTTTAGCATACAAAGTAGATCAGGGCTTCAAATGTGGCATATGGAGCAGACACTTTTGATGCTCTTCATTCCATCCCAGCTGTGCTGGACAGTTCCCAAGCATGTTGACCATAGTCTATCCCAACAGCCTCTACTTTTATGCTTCAAGGCTTTGAGGGAAACTGAGGGATCCTGCTGAGTGCACACACAAACAACAACCACTTATAAATGTGCCCAAAAGTTTGGAGATGTTTATGCCCTGGGGGCAACCCTTGACAAGTAGGAAACAAGAGTCACTGGACAATTGCTCCATTTTTTCAGTCATTCTGAAGAAATTTCTGATTTGCCTTCTTCACAGATCTTCATTAGGTCTTCATTGTGTAATCACTTATTTATTGCTGTGTAGCAAGTTGCTCTCAAAATTCTATGGCTTAAAATAACAAGTGTTTATTATCTCACAGTTTCTGTAGGTCAAGAATTTAGCAGTGGCTATCTGGGTTGTTCTGGTTCAGGGTCTTTTGTGAGGTTGCAATCAAGATGTCAGCTGGCTTACAACCATATGAAGATTTGGTGGGGCTGTAAGGTCCTCTTCTAAGCTCCCTCATGCAGTTGTTGATTGAAGGATCCAGTTCTTCTCCTCATGGGCTTCTTCATAATGTTACTTATTGTCCTCATGACATAGCAACTAATTTGCCCAAGAAATCCAAAGAGAGAAGAAGGAGGAATCCATGCTTCCAAAGAGAGAGGAAATAGGCTTCGTGTTTTGAAGAGAAAAGTATGAAAGGATTTTAAAGCCACTTCAGTTAGACTGAGACCCAGTTACCCACAGTGACAAACTGCTAACTTTATTTTTTTCCCTTCCCTGTTTTGTTATTTTCACTCCTTCACTTCTGCTTACTCGGATCACCTCCCAAATAACCTGATCCTAAATCTCAAGATACGGAGCATTCCAAATCAAAACAACTTAATACTATGAAATTTAAATACTATTACTATTTAAACTAGTATTTTATTGAAACATTATATGAAATAATATCAGTGATAAAAAGTTCATTTTGAGTTGTTCAATCATAATCACTTAGACAGTTGTATTTAATGTTACTTCCTTTTCATCTAAATCATTTTAGTTTTCTGTATCTAGTTTCAACAACTATTTCGACAATAATCTGATTTGTAAAGTGGTCTCAAGAAACTTAGATATATGTGACAATAATTACTTTCTGAGAATAGCTCCTCTTAATCAGTATGCATAATTGATATTAATGATAATAGAATTACTCAGGATAAAAGTAAAAATGTTAAATTAAAAATGACCTTTAAGATAACATAATTTAGGCAATACTAATAAAAGTACCTGTTTTACATGTAAATTAGGATTATACTTTATGCAGTTTACTTAAGGCTATAATAAAATTAAATTACACATTTGAAAATATATATAATAATTCAGATTCCAATCTAGGACATTCTCTGCAATAAATCAAATCAAGTGAGTTTAAAATATCTGTGTTTTAAAAGAATTTAGGGGGTGTAAGTGCTCAATTAATAGTACTGAAAGGAGTATTTCTTAATCCTTAATCCTTAAATAATTGAACAAATAATCGAGGCTATTCTTGTGAGACCATGAGCTCTGCCTATTCACTAGGATATCTTTGACTTACCAACCTGAAGTTCCTGTTGTGTTTCCTAGAGATCTGGTAGTTTACAATATCAAGCTATCTATGGAAACAATTAAAAAAAGGTTAATGTTGTATATCCATGCATATTCACATAAGGGATAAAAACAACCAATATTATTTGGATTCCAATGACCTAGATCAGCTTTATGACAATTTCAGATCCAGTTTGATTATCAAATGTATCATCCAGGACAAAGAAGAGATCAGGGAACAGTGGTGAGAGAGGTATAAAATGGTTTGGTTTAGTTTGGTTTGATTTTGCCTATGACTATTCTTCAGAACTATGGCTATATACACGAAAATAAGTCAAAAATTCCAAAAGATGTGAATTGTTTAATAAGGCATGGATAAATAAATAAAATTTAAACAGAAATATTATCCTGAGTGCATGGCTTTCTAATTAGAGGCTCTCTATTCATGATTAACTATAGTTATATAAAATGAGTGATATTCAGAGAGATATACATTTCATATTTTGGTGTATTTTAAAGAAAATGAGTTATGTGGAATTGTATTCACTAAGTGTTACAAAAAAGAAGATAAATCACTGAAAAGATCTGTGAGGATTCTGAAATTATACAAAATGATTTATTTATATATCTGCCACTTGTTAGCTATTCTAACCTGAGAATTATTGGCTTCAGCAAAGTTCCTAATAATGAAAAAACTCTCAGTTTCTGAGCATTTAATGTTTCTAAAGTTGAAGCTTTGCAATTTAAAAAAATCATTTTACAACATGGTTCCCCTTTGACAATTATTAAACTACATCTTATTTAATTGTATTATCAAAGCCCAGTAAATGGGATATTAGAAATTACAACTGTACTTCTTTTTAAACTGTAAAGTAAATATTTGAAAGGCAAATAATAGTTTAGTCAGTGTATGTAAGTTATATCCAATTTAAATTAAATTATTACTCATCTCAACTAAAAAATAAAAGGATTTCTAGATCAAATTGATTATGTGGGATGGAAATTCCATTTTGGAATACTTTTTATTCTTTCTTACGCCAATTGTGTGATGCCAGACATTATTTTATTTTTTTAATGAATAAAGCAATTCTGGGGAATTGCTTGGTTACGTGCCTTATAATTTATCTTGATAAATGAACCAAGGGGTGGTTGTGGTGTGGTGGAATCCATAGAGCTCCCATGGACAACAAGATATATAGGATTATGCTTTACCTTTAAGGAATAGAAACAAGTAAAGGAGATAATGGAAAATAAATACCACAGTGTTGGTCTTAATAAAAGTAGCCACATCAAAGGAACAGTATTAGCAACAGCAATAGTAAGGCCCTAAAGGAGGATTTGCAGGAAGAGTTCAGGGATGAGGTGGTGACTAGCAGAGTGGTTTTGGGACAGTATCCATGCCAGGTGCTTATCAAAATAGCTACAGACCATACTAAACAATTTCATTTGCAACTTATCTGTAACAACAGGTGGCAAAGCAGTATGTTGCAGTTTGAAAACCCATTTGAGGGTGGCTCCTGTCACCTGCTAATAGCAATTGAAACTAAATTTTTTGTATCAAGAACATAAATGGAAGTATGATGGTAGGTCTCTATAAAGTTTAATTCTGAGTTCTAATTTAAAAATTGCTTTCAATGTTTTATTTCTTTAATTGCTGTGCTTCAAAATCAATTTGTATTTTACATTCGCCTCGCAGCATTGTAGAAAAATGTTACATTAAAAAGCCGTATGACAATGTCATTGTGGAGTAATGTGTTTTAATAATTTTTAAGAAATTCTTTTTTACAAACAAATTGGGTATATAATTTTAATCTGTCAGACATTCTAGTCAAATGTTTATAAAGTTAATAAATGTGTATGAGATTAAACTGCCTATAGTAAATAGCTGTATTTTCCCATACGTTACAGATTATTACAGTCATGTTATAAATATTTTTGTGGGATATACGGTTATAAACTGTTATGCACTTCTATTTTATAAGAATTTTCAAAAACTTTCTACCATTCGAGCTAAGAATATAAACATCACATAACCTTGCATGAATGAAGAGTAAAAGTTTAACATGATATGTTTAAAATTGAAAAATAGGCCCTTTGCAAATAACAAAAAGATGACTGCATTTAACACACTCTGAAATCAGCAAGTGGGGTTCATTAGAGGAAAGCAAGGCTTGATGTTCATAAAGCATTCAATGTAATTATTAACAGCTGATCAAGAAAAAATATAAGATCATATCAATCATATTCTAAATCATTTGATCACTATAATCATATCATATCAACAGATAAATAAGCAAAACCATATTAATGGATATTAATCATATTAATGGATTCACAAAAGTCATTTGACAAAAGTTAATGCATATTCATGATTAAAAGTGTCAAAAAAAACCCCTAGGAATGAAAAGGAACCCCCTTAACCTAATAAAGGGTAACACAAAAAACCTACAGCTAATATCATGCTCAATGGTGAAAAACTAAGTGCTTTCTCCTTAAGATTAGAAACAGGCAAGGATCACTCCTAATTAACATCATACTAGAAGTCCTACTGAGTGCAATGGCACAGAAAAAGAAATAAAAGAAATACAGATTGGACAGAAAAAAACCACAACTGTCATTATTTACAAATGTCATAATTATCTTTGTAGAAAGCCCAAAGGAATCTAGTATTATTTTTAAACCAGTCCTAGAACTAAATGAGCTAATATAACGAGGTTGCAGACTATAAGGTCAATATGTGTAAAAGTCAATTGCTTTCTAGCAATAAACACTGGAACATTAGAAAGAAAAAACACAAAGCAAAACAAAAATACCACTTACAATAGTGATCAAAAATAAAGCATTTAGATTTAAATTTAACAAAATATGTATAATATCTGTATGTGAAAAACTATGAAACACTGATGAAGGAAATCAAAGAAGATCCAAGTACATGGAAAGATATTTCCTATTCATGAATTGAAAGAATTAATATTGTTAAATACCATTTTTTTCCATCTTGATTTGTAGACTCAAAGTAACTCAACTCCAAATCCCAGAAAAGTTTACATATTAGGTCATTAAGTATGAAATGTCTGCTTTTCTTAAGTACTAAGTTTAACAGTTGATATCTCTGATATTTTCACTTTGACACTTTTTTACTTTATTTTTGTTGTGAAGGTACATCCTTATATTCTTTCAAACACAGGGCTTTGGGCTTGTGATTATCTTTCAAACTTTTTTGGGAGCAATTTTTGTGAAACTAAGAGAAGTCAAAAATTTGTGTTATTTTTTAATTTAAGTTCCATCAAGGAACCAAAGCTGTTCAGACAGCTCAAAATATCAGCAAAGTGTTTGGGAAGGATGTGACTAATGAACACATAGTTTGTTAATGGTTCCAGAAGTTCTGTTCTGTTTATTTTATTCTTGAAAATAAGCCACTTGGGTGACCTGACACCAAGGTGCATAATGATGAGCTGAAAGCTGTAGTGGAAGTGAATCCATCTCAACCCATGTATGAATTAGCAGTAAGGTCTGACGTTACTATTCCAACAATATTGGACCATTTGAAAAAAATCGGCAAGATAAAGAAGCTGGATAGATGGGTTCTGCATAAATTAAATGAGCATAAGAAGAGAAACCATCTCGAATCTTGCCTTTCTTTGCTGTCATGACATAAAGGCGAACCACTTCTACACCATATTGTTACATGTGATGAAAATAGATTCTTATCGACAATTTCAAGCATTCAGCATAATGGTTGGATAAAGATAAAGTGCCAAAACACAATCCCAAACTGAATATTCATCAATAAAAGCTAATGGTGTCTGCTCGGTGGTCTAGCACTGGTATTATCCACTACAGCTTCATGAAACCTGGTCAATCCATTACACCAGATGTCTACTGCAACCAACTGGATGAAATGATGAGGATGCCTGAGATTAAGCAGCTGAGACTGGTCAATAGAGACAGATTCTCTGGCAAGACAACACTGGACCACATGTTGCACAAACAATGTCACTCAGACTACAGAGACTAGGCTTGGAAATTCTCTGTCATCCACTGTATTTACCAGACCTTGCACCATCTGACTACCACTTCCTCCAGGCTTTGGATCACTTCTTGCAGGGAAAAATATTCAATTCTAAACAAGTTGTGGAAAACACCTTTCATGATTTCATCACCACTCGCTCTTCAGGCTTCTTCACTGCTAGCATAAACAAGCTACTATTAAGATGGCAAAGCTGTGTCAATAGTTTAGGCACGTACTTTGATTAATTGAATTGCTTCCTGTTTGAGACATAACAAACTAATCTATTGATTTGAAATTGATATTTCATATTTAATTTTATATTTAATGACTATATGTATACACACACACACACAAATAATTTCAAACTATGTAGATACTTCTCCTTTAAGGAGGTGGAGCAAAACTCCACATCCCTTAGGTGTGAGATGTGCATAGCAACTTCCTGCCAAAGTGTACTCTTGATATAATGTGATGAGAATGAGTTTTATCTATGATGTCTTTCTCCCCAAAACTCATAACAGCAGTGTAACCATGAAAATAACATCAAAAAAACCTAATTTAAAGTATAGTGTACAAAATATTTTACCAATACCCCTCAAAACAGTTAAGATCATTAAAAATAAGGAAATATGCCTCAGGAGATTCTGGAACAGACAAAAAGGACACAAGGTAAAAAACTAAGTAATACCTAATGATGTATAGACTTTAGCAATAATAATATATCAATATTGTGTCAGTTGTGACAAATGTACCATATTATTGTAAGATGTTAACAATAAGGGAAACGGGATATGAACACTTTCTGTGCTATCCTTGCAACTCTTCTGTAAATCTAAAATTATTCCAAAATAAAAAGTCTATTAAAAATTTTTAAAAATTAGTGCCTTCCAAAAAAAAAGAAACACTATAAGGTATGTAGTTTTTTTTTCCTTTGCAGTGAAAATTTAAAAATATTAATATTGTTGATGAATAAGAATGTAGACAAATGGGCATTTCATATAATGCTGGCAAGTATCTAAATTGATAATGTATTTTGGAAGAACAATTTATGATATCAAAAAAAAGACCATGAACACTTCAATTATTAACAAACTGAGCCTTGAGTTTGTTTCTTTTGCACATAAAGGAACATCACCAGTGAAGAATTCCTTTGAAAGAAAAAAATGTCATGGGTTTTTCTTTGTTATACAAATAGGAAGAAGTTCATGGTCTCAGTGTCAATTCAATATTGAAGTTTTCATCTTGATAGCACAAAAGGAGCCCATCCATAAATCCATAGACAATTAAAATAGGTCTAGTTGTTTATTGGTCAGGAAATAATCTTGAAGTTAGGTCCAGTGGGGTCCAGCACAGTGGAGTCACTAACATTTGGGATCATTTATTATTCATAGTTACCTAGCATTGGCTGGTTAGAGCCAGTTGCAATGAAACACAAAATTTAGTTTTTACATCACCTAAGTAAGTATCTGTGTGTCTATCCAAATAAAACAGAGTAGCTAAATTGGGCCAGCTGATGAGTACAGGTTATGTAAAAAGGAATTACACTTTCTGGTTTTAAATTCTGCCTTTGCAATTTGCTAGTCCTGTGACCTTGGTAAAGTCACTTATTGTAAGTTTTCAGTAAATATTAGCCATCATAAAAATTATGATCTAATACTATATAATATAATCCCTGTTTATTAATTTATCCTTTTTCACCTGCATCACCCAACTGTGCCCTCATATATTATAATACATTTAAGCCATTTAAAACTACTTTCAATATCTGGATTAACCCATACTCTTTTTATTCTTACCCTTGCGTACACTCTTTGCTGTACTAGGAATGCATGCCTCTACATGCTGATTATAGCGTTTATCATATTATTGTGTTTGTTACTTGTCTATTTTCCCAACTAGTGTGGGTGCTTCTTGAAAGTAGACACAAAGTTTTACTTTTCTTTGTATTTTTATTCTTAGCATTCATAAAAGATTTGCCATATCACTGGGTAAATGTGTAACTATTGCTCATGAACATTGCACTTTAATCAATGTTTGCAGATCCTCCATCAGTTCTTGAAACAGTATGACAACTAGCATCTAGTTGGTTTATATAAAATTATTCCTCTAAAATAATAATAAGAAAAAATATTATCCAATAGCCTCTGACCTATTGATTCTTTCCATATTTCTTCTTCCAGTTATGTAGCATACCTTTCATGAAATGCCTCTAATTTCTCTATTCTAAGAGTCTCCTACATACCTCGGTTTGATTTTATTTTATTTTTTCAAATTATTCACTCGGGTTTGAGAAGGCACACACATTAATATCATTTCCTGTATTAGGTCTTAGGAATGACATAACAAATTATCACAAACAGGGAAGAATAAAGCAACAGAAATTTATTTGCTCACAGTTGTGGAGACCAGAAGCCATTGACCTAGTCCCTCAGTTATCTCTTTCCACATTTCTTCTTTCAGTTATGGAGCATACCTTTCATGAAGCGCCCCCATTTTTTTCTATCCTAAGAGAATCCTAGAGATCTCTGTTTTATTTCTTTTCAAATTGTTCACTTGGATTTCAGCAGATGCACACATTAATATTATTTCCTGTATTAATTTCCTAAGATCGACATAACAAATCATCATGAACTTGGTAACTTAGAGCAACAGAAATTATTTACTCACAGTTGTGGAGACCAGAAATCCAAAATCAAGGTTCCAAAAAGCCCATGCTCCCTCTGAAGGTGCTAAGGAAGAATCCTACCTTTCCTCTTTCAGTACCTAGAGGCTCGAGGTGTTCCTTGACTTGGTCCTGCATGACATCAATCCCTGTCTCCATCTTCACATAGCCTTCTCCCTTGTGTGTCGCCTCTTCTTATAAGGGCACTGGACACTGGATTTAGGGACCACCTACTTGATCCAGGATGACTTCATCTCAAGATACTTAACTTAGTGCCATCTGCAAAGATACTTTTTCCAAATAACATTATATTCACAGGTGCTGAGTGTTGGGACTTGATCATATTATTTTGGGGCCACAATTCAACTCATTGTATCACCCCAAGACAGGCTCACAGCTACATGTTGTTACTTGGACATATTATTTTGGGGCCACAATTCAATCCATTATATTACCCTAAGATAGGCTCCCAGCTACATGTTGTTAGAGCTCTGAAAACACATTTGAATGACAGAATCCCAAGGTGAAAGGTAATATTGTTCATGTGTATAATATATAAAAATATATTTTTTACTTTTCTTCTTTAGATGTCTTCCTGGATTTTCTGGTCAATTTTGTGAAATTAATATAAATGAGTGCTCTTCATCACCATGTCTACATGGCGCAAACTGTGAAGATCACATCAATGGATATATTTGCAAATGTCAACAAGGTAATTATTGAAAAATAATAATCAAGCATACTACATATATATTATAATACTATATATGTTCATATAGATATATATGAATATGTGAATATAATACAATTTTGACAATCCATTCCACCAATAGTATTGTTGACTATCAATCAAGTTCTAAACAATGACCATGATTAAAAAACACGAAATGAATGTTCAGTGATTTTAGAGAACAATCACTTGGAATATCAGTGAGAAATTCTAATGTTCTTACTAGACAGATTTTCTAAATTTATGTAAGCTTCAGATTCTTCATCTTTATATCAGTTATGCCTTGCACACAGCAAGTCCTTTATAAATGTTAGCTTTGATTAATACTGACATTGTTATTTCTTCCAACAATTATCAGCACAGACATGGACAAGCTGAACAAACTGGTTTTATTCAAGAAATAATTGCTATTTTCTGAATATCTGTGTTCCCCTAAAATTCATATGTGGAACCCTAATCATCAGTATAACAGTATTAAGAGACAGGGCCTTTGTGAAGCTATTAGATCATGAGAGCAGAGCTCTTGTGAATGGGATTAGTGCCCTTGGAGACGAGACTCAGAGAGCTAACTGGTCCCTCCCACCATGTGAAAACACAGCCAGAAGGCACCATGTAAGAAACATGAAGCAGGCCATCAACAGATACCAAATCTGTCAGCAACATGATATTCAACTTTCTAACCTCCAGAACTGTGAGAAATAAATTTCTGTTGTTTATAAGCTACCCAGTTTATGGTATTTTTGTTGTAGCAGTGCTGAATGGACTGAGAAAGCAGCTCATTGATATTGGTTTTTTGGCCATTTCAACCTTTGGTCATATTTCATTCTATTATATTGATATAAACAATTTGTGCCCATGCATGTTTTTCCTTCTTTTTACTTTAGTTCTCTAATTTTTCAAATTTCTTGCTTTCTTTCTGTTTTCTGCCACTCATCTTCAACATTCAGTTACATCCACCCAAAAGTGATGTAGAAAGGCCTGAATTTTCTTAAGCAGCAATAATCTCTCAAGAATATATGTGGGGATATTTTTGGGCACTTAAAAAAAAATTCTTAAGCTTGGTGTGGTGGTGCATACTTGGAGTCCTAGCTACTTGGGTGCCTGAGGCAGGAGGATTACTTCAGCCCAGGAGTCTGAGGCTGTAGTGTACCGTGATGATCACACTTGTGAATAGTCACTGCACTGCAGCTTGGGCAACACAGGAAGAATCCATGTCTTTAAAAAAAAATTCTCACTATTTTACAGACCTTAGAGAAGACTTCAGACAACTTAGGGATATCTCAGGGTTCTGGGCTTATGGTTATTGGGTCCATGGAGTGAATAACATCCAGGCAGCCATGTGAGAATTAGGGTTTGTATGATTTATGTGAAGTCATACAAACTAGTGAATACCTATCAACTAAGTATCATCCACATACTGTTTACAACTTCAAAATTCACTCAGAGCCCTGCTCTGTTTTTTGAATGCTTGGCACTGGTTTTAGATTTTATATGGTCACATAAAACATCTACAGGACTTTGTACCTGCATTTTGTCACATAAAACATCTACAGAACATAGCCACCTGTACTAAAACTGTAACTTTTGTAGGAAAAGAATTAGAATAAAGACTACAGTTTTCTGCTATAAGAAATGAATGTCATTTCAAAAGTTTTGCCTCTTTCAAGCAAAAAATCTCTTTATTGTGGTCTGAACACTTAAAGCCCTATCATAGTTACCATAAGTAATGAAAATATTCCTACAAAAACAGTTAAGAAGTATAATTTCTACATAAATTATGTTTATGATATCAATAAGTATCTTATAACTCCTAGTTTCATTATTTTTATGTTAATAAATATCTTAAAATTGCTAGATTAGTTTTGATGCTATAGATTAAGATTCCACTTACTCTGAATTCACTTGGAATTTGGAGCCATTTTGAAGCCATTGCAGCATTCAAATGAAGCCCTGTGCTGATTGCGGTTTATCAGATACATAGTGGAAAGCACAAGACCTAAAACTGATACACATCTGTGCTGCTAGGTGTTACTCAGAACTTGCTGATACTTTTGACTTAAGACTTAAGACTCTTCACAACTTAGTCATGGGAATCAGTAAAGCTGAGAGTCAATTCAAGAACTCAGTACCATTCATAATAGCTGCAAAGAAAATAAAATACCTGGAAATATACTTAACCAAGAAGGCAAAAGATCTCTACAAGGAGAACTACAAAATACTGATGAAAGAAATCATAGATGACACAAATGGGAAAACATCCCATGCTCTTGGATTGGAAGAATCAATACTGTTAAAATGTCCATACTTCTCGAAGTTATTTTACACATTCAATGCAATTCCCTTCAAAATACCAATGTCATTTTTCACAGAACAAGAAGAAGCAATCCTACATTTCACATAGAATCAAAAAAGAGCCCTACTAGCCAAAACAATCTTAGGTATAAAGAAAAATATGGAGGCATCACATTACCCAATTTCAAATTATGCTACAAGTCTATAGTAACCCAAACAGCATGACACATACTGGAAAAGTTCAATTCAGTTATGTTTCTGGCCAATGCCATCTAGTTACTGACAGGACCGTGGTTAGCTTAAAGCCATCTCCCTCTCTCTTTACAGTAAAATTATATATTTAAGTCAACAAAGTGTAATGCTTGCCAAGTGGAGCACAGGTTAGATTTCAGACCTTACTCATCCTCTCTTCATGAGGTCTTCATGAAAGGAACAACTTGAACACCATTTAGGGCAGCCCTAATCACAGAGTTTATCTTGTACCTATGTAGTGAATTGAATGGCTTAGTGAGCTCATTTCCAGTGAAGTATCAATACAGGT
>CAUYPO010013938.1:0-45873 GCA_963574435.1 Cheirogaleus major
GTCCCAGCTACTTGGGAGGCTGAGGCAGGAGGATCGCTTGAGCCCAGGAGCTTGAGGTTGCTGTGAGCTAGGCTGACGCCACGGCACTCACCCTAGCCTGGGCAACAAAGTAAGACTCTGTCTCAAAAAAAAAAAAAAAAAAGATGAGCAAGGCCAGGAGATCTGCTGCAAGCGCAGCATTGCACCCACAGCTACCATGCTGTGCTGTGCATTTAAGAATCTGCCGGGTTGTTCTGCGGTGATTCAGAAGAGCAGTGGGGAGGCAGCCCTTGTCTCTTGCTGAAAACAGAAGAGGCACCTCTAGAGCCACAAAACTAAAAGAGCAATTCCAGCGAAGCCCCAATACCCAAAAAACAGGAAAACTCACTTCACTTACAAACAGATCAAAAGGTGGTGGGTGAATCCAACGCAGAATCGCCGAAGGGCGTGAGTGGCAGCCAGGAGGGTCCTCACATCCTGTGTGCTGCCAAGGGGGGTGGAGATACACCCACAAAGACAAAAACTACAACCTGGGGCCTCAAAACTGCCTAAAAAGTTAGGAAAAGAACATCATAAATCAGAATCAGAAAAAATTAGAACTGCAGAAAAGGAACCCAACCGTACAGTCAGTAGCACAACCTCTCGCCGTGGCTGGAAGGCATTCTCGTGACAGCACCTCCAGAGGAACACACGGCACCCACAGTGCCCAGACTGCTCTCAGCAGCCATGCGCTGGGTCCGAGGGTCCTGCACGTCAAAGTGGACTAAGGCAAGTACGGATGACGTAGGGTTAGGTTGAGTAAAGGCCATGGGGCCCTGAACATGGACGGGAAGGGCGAGGCAAACCCACGCGACTTCAGGCTTCCCGTGTGCGTTATGAGGAGCAAAGGCACCTCTGGCACCTGGAATTTGGTCTCTAAAACTATTTCCCACAACAAGAAACCAGGACTCCTTGGAGAAAAGGCGGAGTCCAGGGCAGGGGACCACACTGCCGCAGCAGAGCCGTCTGAGACCACGAGGGCCACGTTCCTGGTCGCTGACCAGGCTGAGTAAGCTCCAGGGCCACAGACGGACGATGAGATCAGCAGTGAGGACGATGGACACAGAGACCAAGACTGTTTTACCCATGAAGTCTCAAAGGTTTTTATTTATATGTGTACCTACTTCTCCAACCCCCACTGGTCATGTTTAGAAGACAACAGAAAATCAACTCCTTCGCACTGGGCGCATTACCCTGAACTTCCCAGGGTAACCAGAGAGCCGACAGGAGGAAGCTTCTCTTCATAGACGTCTTCCTGCCAGTGGAGGAGGAAAGACAGAATGAGAGCGTGCGCCACCCCTGGACAGCATCTGAGGCATTCGTGGACCGCGGCAGCAACCTCGCTGGCCACGTCCGGGGGAGGCAGCACACCTGTGAGTGGTGTGGTCCTGCCCACTGGGCACAGGGAGGGACTCGGGAGTGACACAAGCCAGACAGTGGAAACCTGTAGGACAACACACCCTGGTTCCTGCTCAAAACACTGCAAGGAGAGAGAGAGGACGGGACCAATAGCCCAAAACAAACCCTGCAGGTGTCAGCCAGCCGCCATCCGTGAATACCTGTGAATACCTCAATTCACGGGAGGGAAGGAAAGAAAGAATGAAAACATGAGAGATGGAGGGAGAAGAGAAAAAGAGAAGTGAAAAACTGAAAGGGGGGGAGGGAAAGAGGAGGAGAAAAAGAGAATGAAATGGTGAGAGGCAGCGAGAGCAAGGGAGGCAGAGAGAAAGAAAGAAAATAGGGAGGGAAACAGTGAGAGAAATGGAGGGAGGGTGGGCAGACACTTATGGGGCCTTTTTGGGAAAATGTGAATAATGACAGAATATTGACAATATTAAGAAATTATTATTGTTTTAGGTATAAAATTTACTGTGACTATGTTAAAAAAAAGATTCCTTCACTTTCAGAGATACACACGGAAACATTTTCCAACAGAACACTGAGATTTCAAAACATTCCAGCAATATTTTGCAAGGGACCAGGCAGTTTGGAAGCTGGGCCAGGAACGATCCCACTCATGATGCCCTCTCTACTTCTGTCCAGGTTTGTGACTTTCCACAATCAAAAGCTCAGACAAGGCCGGGGACATGGCTCACGCCTGTAATCCCAGCACTCTGGGAGGCCAAGGCGGGAAGATCGCTTGAGATCAGGAGTTTGAGATCAGCCTGAGCAAAAGCCGAGACCCTGTCTCTACAAAAAATTTAAAAATTGGCCAGCCGTGGTCTTGCACGCCTGCAGTCCCAGCTACTCAGGAAGCTCAGGCTGCAGTGGGCTGTGATGACACCACCACACTCAAGCCTGGGAGACAGAGAGAGACCCTGTCTCCAAAACAAAGAGCTCAGATGATGCTGTACTCGATGCCCGCTGGGAACACACCCCTCAGCCTTCAGGGGCTTTCTGGAGCTTTCAGCGCCAACGCCCCGCTGCAAGCCACAGCCAGGACGTGAGCAGAGGGTCTGTCCTCCTGCTGCCCTGCACATCGTAGGGAGGAAGAGGGGTGGGGGTCGGGGGGCAGGGAGCTGCTCCTGCAGGGTCACACCTGCACACTGCCAACGCCCGACGTGGCTCTCCCTGAATTCAGGACACCACCCGGCATGTCCCACATCCTCACACAGGCCTCAGACCACCTTGCGGAGGAGGCCATAGCACTTCCTTTGTCACAAGCCGCTTCCACGCCAGCACGGGCGTCTGTTATCACCCACGCGCACCGCAGCCACCCGGGCCTGCACTCCCCCCTCACAGAGAGACTGCTGTGCCCGTCTCACACCTCACAATGCGTGGGGCGGAAGAACCTGACTCGTCCACTACGTCTTCCAGTGTAGCCACACCTAAGTGTTTTCATGCCAAAATACATCTATCTGTGCTGGGGTAAAGAGGCAGGTCACACCCAAACTTTAAGGGAAAAAGCGCACGCATGTCTAGAGAGAAAGAAAATGACAGAACTCACATGACAAAAGTTCTAACATTTAGGAAACCTGGGTAAAGGAACACAGCGATTACTCACACTATGTTTGCAGCTTCTAACTCTGAAACAATTAGATGCTAGAAGCAGCTGTGGCCGCGCCGTGCTGCCTCCAAGGCAGCAGCAGCTCAGCAGCAGCCGACCTCTCCACAGCCAGGCTGGACTCACCAGACGGCAGGCCAGCACCTCCAACGGGTGAAGGAAAGTCAGCCAAAAGCTACGCGCATTGGCGCAGTGGCAGCCTCCACCAAGAGCGAAACCCAACTAAGGCACGTTCAGACAGAGACAGGGTTCGCCACCAGCAGAGCTACCAGAAAGAAACCTCAAAAGGCCGTCCTGTAGGCAGAGCAAACCAGTTACAGAAGCAAGAGCAAAAAAAATCAGAAAGACACAGGACAGAGTGACATAGCCAATGAAATTTCACATAAAATCAGTAAATCCAAATAAATACCAACGTGGAAAACAACAACAAGGTCCGCGGGACCTAAAACGCACTTCAGCAAGCATACACAAGGAGAGGAGGATAAACTCAGGAGGCAACACGTGCCGAGAGGTGGCCACTCAGACAGAGGAGGTGCATCACTTCCAAAGCAGCAGGGCTCGGGAGGAAGGATGATTTCTACAAAATTAAAGAACAAATTCAAACCACAGGGGGGACAGAAAGCGTAAGCGTTGAGGAAAACTTGATCTGAACATACCAGCAGGCAGCTACACGGAACACGGAACGTGAGGGCCAACACCACCACCTGACGCCACTCGGTTACACGCTGCTCCCCAGTCACACGAGAGCCGACTAAGTCCTGCTCACAGGTGACTGACGCCACCCGGGGCGATGTCATGGTCAGGGTCGTGTGCATTTCCTCTGTCCTGGGCCATCTGGTCAGGTCTCCGTCCCTCTCTCTGTGGACCGGCCACTGGCACTCTCAAGGTCTGGGTTGGAGCCTTCCGCCAGTTCTGCATCTAGAATCCCCTGCACGGGCTGCACTGCCACTTTTAAAGGAGACCTTGTGATAAATGGAGCTGCTCAATTCTAATGCAAACCAAATTGCCTATCTTTCCTTTACGATTAGTACTTTCTGATCCTGTTTGAGAAAACTTCTGAGCCCATGGGTCAAGAGTAGCATCTTCTAAATTAGCTTCTGAAACAGCAGTATCCAAAAGAAATATAGCACAAGCCACAAACGCAAGCCACAGGTATGATTTTAAATTTTCTAACGGCCACATTAAAAAAAAAAATAAACAGGTGCAATTATTTTTGTTTAACTCAAAAGATCTAAAATACCATAATTTCAATATGCAATGAACACAGAAAATGGTAACGTGATGCTCCACATTATCTTTCCAAAGTCCAGTGCACTGACAGGCACAGCGCCAGGGCCCCACTGCCAGACATGGCTATAGGCTGCCCTGGACAACAGTTCCAGAAGCTTCCACATTAGATCTGTGTCCTACTGGCCAACTATCCTTTGCATGCCATGAGGTGCGGGTCAGAATCCTTTCTGAGCGTGGCCATCCGGGTGGCCCAGCGGGACGTACGAGAAACACCGGCCATTCCTGCCGTCTCCTTCCCGGCTCAAGCCGTCTCACCACAGATTCTGTACCTGATTCCCACCTGCGAGAATCCAGTCTGGCCTTGGGGACTCGACCACGCAGGATTTACTTTCTGTGTTGTTAACTTCCTTTCCTGTGTTCGTCCCGTCCTCTGGCTCACGCCGCAGGCTGAGCTACTCTCAGATGCTGCATCCCACAAGCCTTGACAGGTGATATTTCTGTTCTCTTTCAGCTAAAAGTGTTTTCCATGCCAACGTGTCCTCCCTGTGCTGATGGAGCAAACACAAGGTGGGAGACACTGGCGGCAGGACCCCCCCCCCAGGCCCCTCTGCCTATGAACCATCCAACACCCACCCTGGGACAATGACAATGCACACACAGCGGAGCTGCTCCACCCACAGGGTGTGGGCACACCAAGGTCTCCGGTAGCCACACTGGGACTGTCCACGGCCTGGGCAGGAGAAGCCCCTGGTGGGGAGGGGCAGCCACAGGCCCCCCTAAGGCACACACACCACACCAAGACGTGAAAGCACTTCTGACGCACACCCCCACCAAGACGTGAAAGCACTTCTGACACACAGCCCAGACACCAGCCTGCACCCCATCCACATGGGGGGGAGGGCAGACAGCAGGTGTCTGTGGACCGTCTCAGCCCTTATGTCCCTCTTCCTGAGACCACTCTCGTCTGACCATCACCCGACAGCAAGAGAAGGATAAGGACAGGATGACTGGGAGGAGGTGGCCCTGCCCCTTCGGCAGGTGACAGGAGCAGGCATTGCGTGGGAACCACTGGTCACACGGAGTTAACCGCGGTCGCCTTGTGCGGGACTATGCAGAACCCATACCCACAGCTGGCCACTGGGCCTCCAAGGGAACTCCAGACTTCATCCGGGGCTCCCCAGACTCACCTGACTATCCTGGACAGACACTGCTCCAGGGCCTCTGCGTCACCCCCGCCGCTGCCTTCTCCTGCAACAGGCACCCGACAGCTCCTGAGCAGTCCCGTGTGTCCGGCCTGAATTCCCTCCTGAGGGAGGAACCAAGCGGTACAAGATCCAACAACACGGGTGGGGGTCGCCGTTACAAAAGGAAACAGGATGATGCAAAGAACACCCCTCGAGCACCCACCTCGAGGAGGAAGAATAGGAGGAGGCGGAGGAGAGCCACTGCTCCCTGGCTCCTGGCTTCCCCCCCAGCTCCCCCACACCCCCACTCCACCCTGGACCCCCACCTGGCTCCTGACACACACCCCTCTGCTCCCAGGAAGGCGTGTAGTGCAGTCACTCCCAGGCGCCAGCACCTCCCAAAGCTTCTGTCTGGGCTTTCGCCTTCTAACGGCTATAAAATCTGAATACTCCGGATGAACACCTCTAAGATGGAGAACTCAGACAGCAATAAGACGACTGGAGCAACTCCAGACACAGCGCAGAGAGCAGGCACATGACTCACAGAAGAAACCCGCCTAGCCCAGCACGAAGCAACGTCAGCCACACCAGCCCTCCCACAGAGAAACGTGGACCAAACCAAGGCACCGTTCTCTGCCTTCGGCGTGGCAAAGAATTTTTTCAGGAAGGATAGCACGCGTAGCTGGCAATGCTGTGCAAGATGAGCGTGTGCCAGCACCCACAGCAACACAGCACTGGGCACCAGGCTCTGAATGCCAGGATTCAAAAGGCACCCCACAGCCTGGGAACACCCCGAACCAGCAGCAGGTAAGGTGCCCCTGCGGGCAGCCACGGAAAGCTGCTCACGGCCTGGGGAAAGCCTGTGTGTGGCACCACACAAGTTTTAACTTAGAGCACAGACAGCAGCCGTCTCCGGGTAGCAGGACTATTCCTTTGTATTTTCTGCGTTTTGTTTCATGTTTCCACAATGGATATTTAACACCGAGTCCCACCAGGGCAGGGGCACTAGCCTCCTCCCTGACGTGCCCCAGCACGAGGCACGAAGGATGCCCGAGGCTCTGACCAGGACAGCGCTGTTCAGGGACGGCTGGCTGGACCCGCACTGGTGGCTGAGGCGCGTCACAGGGCGGCGACGGGAAAACCCACTGCTCGCATGTGTTCTCGTATCACGCGTACAAAATCCAGAGCTCACAGTAACGTTTCCAATGTTTTTGTTAACTTACTCAATGCTGTATCTTTTTTTTTTTTTTTACATCAAAAACCTGGCTACCGATGACACTGACATATTTGTTTTAGCCCACGACAGTCACAGACTAGTTGCCAAATCACGAGACCAACGCTCCCTTTCACATAACAAACCTACCAGGTGGAGTCCAGGAAGTCCTGCCGTCTTTCTGCTCCTAGACCACACGCACACCCTCACGCATGTTCCAGCGTCTCTGACCCGGCCGTCTCCGTGGTTGTCGGCGTGGGCCGAGGATGGGCTCCTGGGCTCTGCTCCCTTCACGGTTCAATCCCCACCCCTTTCTCTATTCAATCTCATAGAATTTTTCTGTTCTGCTTAAATCATCACAGCGTCAATTTAAATGTGCTCCCACTGGCTAAATTTGGGACAATCCATTCATAAAAAATAATAAAGACTGAGCCAGGTGTGGTGGCTCACACCTGTAATCCCAGCACTTTGGGAGGCCGAGGTGGGAGGATCACTTAAGGCCAGGAGTTTGAGACCAGCCTGGGCAATATGGTGAGACCTTGTCTTCACAGAAAGTATAAAATTAGCCAGGTGTGGTGGCACACACCTGTATCTACTCGGGAGGCTGAGGCAGGAGGACCACTTGAGCCCTGGAGTTCAAGGCTGAATAATAATAATAAAGACTATAATTTACTAAAAAATAATGAATGAAGCCCAGGAGTCCTGAGTGGCGTGAGAGAGAGGAGGCAAGCAGCGTTCCTGGCCAGAAGCTGCCAGCGAGGCAGCCCAGGTCTCACTGGACAGCATCTTCCCCAAGAGGCCTTGCAGAGCCCAGTTAAAACAGCTGCCCTGCGCCCCCGCCCTCCAGCTGCCACATCCTGGGCTTCCTTCCTCTCATCCCACCAGCAGCTGCAGTGACACCCGTCCACACCACGTCCCAAGCACCCAGAACGGGGCCGCACACAGGGGGCCACACCCAGGGGGCACCCAGCTCGAGGTCTGCAGTGAGCACCTGACTGGACCCAGATTCTATGCACTCAGGACACCACTGCTGTGACAAACAGCCTCCTCTCGTGTGGCACCAAAAGAACAGGTGACGGAGCAAGAGGGCAGGCGTGCTAGGAGACAGGGCGCGGGCAGCTCACGCCAGCCCACGACACCCACCCAGCAGAGGATCTGGCCAAGGCCAAACACAAGGGACCCGACACGGACAAGCTGTGCTCACACCAGCGGCTTTCACCCCACACCCCAGCAATTTCATGCTCCTGTGCTCACTCCCAGGCCTGGCCCCAGGCTCACGCATCCAGCTTCCTGGGGTCACCCAACACTGTCAAGAACTCCGAGGACTGCCTTCCCGCCATGCCTGCTTGTGGCGAGGGAGGGGTGATGGGAATGGGGGGTGAGCTGCATGCCTTTGTGGGAGCTCCTCACCTTCCCATCATGCCAGAAAGCTCAATTAACAGTGACCAAAAAAATTGCTACCATCCAAGCAGCAGCAACATGCCAAACAGACAAAAAAATATAAGAGCTGCGGCACTAACTGCCCACATCTCCAGGGAAGCACCCCCAGGCAGCAGCAGGGACAGGCTGGTGAACATTCCAGCCCAGGCAACCGCACGCTAGCAAAGGGGACCTTGCAGAGCAGGGAACCAGACCACAGCACAAGTGTGGCCACCGTCCACAGGCAGAGCAGCACCTCGGACCACACATGGCCTGGATGCCCTGCCAGCCATCCCCTCCTGTCCCTGCAGGCATCCACACTTTGTGTTTGTCTCCATTGTTCCCACTTCCGTGTTCCCAGCAAGGGTCTGCATACTGCACTAACACCGGCGGGTGTGCCCCAGCCACGAGAAGTCCTGTACAGAAAGAAAAACAAACACGACGAGGCAGAGAATGGGAGGTGCTCACCCAGGACAGTCAGGAACAGCACAGCCCTCCCTTCCGGACAGGTCTGGCACTGGCGGGAGGCTCGACACACAGACACACCACGGAGAAACAAGACCTTCTCCTGCAGCTTGTGGCCAGCACTCAGTGGCCCTCACAAAAGTGGCCGTGGGAGCTGCTGCCTCCGTCAGCCTGGACCAGGTTCAGTGGGGCGTGTCTACCCCTGAGGACTGGGGGGCAGCTTTCAGGTGGAGCCTCCCTCCCCTGCCGCAAGCATGTCCAGCACAGACACAAGACTCGGGGCTAGGGTGTTTCCACACCACTGCGTGGACAAGGCAGGAAGTGCTGGGATGACAGGGCATCAGCATGGAGGTCCCACAGAGGTGGTCCCAATACCCCCCTACCATTGGACCACAGCAGAGACCATGGCTTCCTCCAGAGAGGAGGGCAGGCAGCAGGCCACCACCTCTTTGTCCCAAGCGCGCCCCTCTGGATAACAGGATGTGGCGGGCAGTCCCCAGTGTGGGCAGCTTTCCCAGGACCTGGGCCTGGCCTTGGTGAGCAAGGGGAGGCTGGTGGCACCTGGTGGTGGCAACACTGGGACAAAGGCTGGAAACCGGCACCACTGAGGAGGGCGAACACCAGCCCTCATGCTGGCTGTCCCAGATGCGCCCAAGAGAAACGCAGCTCTGCCGACCGCCAGCCCTACCCCAGGGGGGCTCCTCTGAGGCACCTCCAATGGGCTCACAACAGCCAGTCCCCGCCAGCTTCAACACTGTGCAAGGGCTCCCTGCAGACGCTCCCAGCAAGAGAAACAACGCTGCCGAGGGTGTACAGGCAGGTGGGGGTCCTGTGGCCATGACCACTGCTCTTTCCAAAGGGAATCTGAACGCGACACCACCCCCAGGCAAACACCCCCATAAGCTCCAGCCCCAAAGCTCCGCTGGGTGGAGCCCTGACGAGAAGTGGCTGTTCCTGAAAGCCCAGCTTCACAGGGGGCTGCAGCTGGAGGTGCCAGTGAGCAGGACAGCTTTTCTGCTCCCTCCTCTGTGCCTCCGCACGCGCCCTTCCTTGCTCCCAGGCCACACCTTCCTCCTTTCCACGCAGGAAGCTCCCCCCACACACACTCGACGCTCCCATAGCCTCATCCACAGCCCCCCTACCAGCCTGAGAACCCGTGGAAAGCAGACGCTGCTGCTTCTCGACCCCGGAACCCCGCACAGGGCCCGGCACAGGCAGCCCAGGAGCTCAGTCAGACCCCGGAGCCCTGGCTGAAGGAGGGGCCCACTCACTGTCATGAAAGGCTGTGTTCACAGCAGCAGAAAGTGGACACACCCCAATGGCCATCACTGGTGAAAGGAGAAGCAAAATGTGCCCATCTCCACCCAGTGGAATCTCACTTGCAATAAGGACAGGACCGCTGACACCTGCAACAACATGGATGAACTTTAAAAACATTACCTACATAAACCAGTCACAAAAGACCACAGATTGGGATTCCCTAGATGTGAATCAGTAAATCCATACAGGCAGAAAACAGATTAGTGGTTGCCTCACGTTGGGGGTGGGGACAGGGAGTGACTGCCAGTGGACAGGAGGTTTCTTTGGGGAGTGATGGCAATGTTCTAAAATTAAACCGTGTGATGGTTACACAACCCTATAATCTTACTAAAAATTATTTAATTGTACACTTAAAACAAGTTAACTTTATAGTATATAAATTACATCTCAATGAGGCTGTTAAAAAAAAAAAGTCTAGAAACTCAAGCCGGTTCAGTCTGGGTGTCCCTTAATCAGATCCAATTGTCAACACCACTGACATCCTCCCAGGAGGTAAAGAGAAAAACAAATCCTGCAGAGACATGAATTTCTTTCCGAGCAGACAACACCCGAAGGCAGCTCTGGGAGCCAAGAAGGCCTGAGACTATTCAGCAAATGCTTGTCAGCTGACCTGGAGAGGCTGTCTTCCAAGGCACCTGTACTCAATGACCAACACTGTGGTTTCACCTTCTGTTGCCAGAGCCAGAAAGCTCTAACCTGTGCCTCACCTGCAGCCCCAGCGAGAAGAGAAGAGGAGGAGAGCTCCCAGGGACCAGCTTGCTTGCCCTGGCTGCGCCCAGGCTTCACCCAGCAGGCCCCATACAGGGCCTGCGGGTGGGGGTTTGCGCCTATTGGTCACAAGGAGAGGAAGTGTGTTTCCTCTCCTGCATTTCCAGATGCTCAGAAGCTTCTGGATTGTGCTTTCTATTGGGGAAAAATTTAGACTCCTATCTTCAGCTCACAAACGCCACCACTGCCAGGTAAGGATAAAACAAAAGCTTCTCCGAAACCACCCAACACTGCGGTAGAGTTCTTCCCTCTCCTAGACTCCAGGGAGCTGCCGCAGTCACGCGGCGTCTGCTCTCGAGCCGGCTTACTGCTCAGTGGAAAAAGACGCCACCTTGTCATCAGCCGTCCAGGATGCAACAGAGCTTGACTGTAAGTAGAAACCCTTTTCAAGTTACGAACTAGTCTTTGCAAGAAAAGAAAGAAAGAAAGAAAAAGTTTAACTCTACAGCTACTTCGCCAGCAAGCTCAATACCAGGCAGAGGAAACAACCGGGAAAGAGACGGCAGAGAGCCACGCCTGCAAACCACCTCCAGAGAAGTCCCAGCAATGCTCCTGGTGCGCTGGCTATGTTCTGGCTTCCCCAGCTGGCTACCCCAAAGGGCCCCTTCCTCAGGAGCAGCTGGGAGCGCTGAAGATAAGGATGCTGGACTGCTCAGCAGACTGAAGTCGCAGTCCTCCACTTGCACAGCTACAGACCACACTTCTGTCTAACCGTGACAGGGAAAAAGGCCGTGAGCACTTTCTGCTGCTTGGTTTGCTGCTCAGTTGAGTCCACACTTTGTCCCCTGAGATGAACTAATTCAAAGAAACACTTTCTTTAAAAAAAAAAAAAAAAAACTTTTAAAACATGAGAACTGTATTCCAGACTACCTGGCTGTCTTTGAATGGTTTGAATTGATAAAAATATCAGGTAATAGTAAAAAATAACACATTTCCCCCAATTCTTCCAGACTGAGCCCTAATTAAAGGATTAACAGCCAACTAAAGCTGGCACTGAGCACGAGAGAGCTGCGCGGGCAGGAGCAGCCTCTTCACCACTGCAGACCCCTTGCCGGCCACCTGGCTCTCCTCCAGGCGACGGGGAGAGACCTGGGAGTCTCTGTGGCTCACTCACTCCGCAGCTTTCACATCTTCCTATTCTTACACTAGATGCACAATAAACATGCAAAATGGGCAGAAGGAAGGAGGGACAGAGGAACTCCTGGGCATACCAGCTTGACAACACAAGCTCTTAAGGGGGATCAGTACTTGACAACTGAAATATGCCACTTAAACCAGGAGGTGCATATTTAAGGAACTGTTAAAGAATCCATGATTCACAATGTCCAATATGCAACCCACTAAATTTAAAAACACATATGCATTCAAGTCAAGGTAAATGGGACTGAAAAATAAAAAAAATAAAGAGAAATAAAAACACATACACAAAGATAACCACGCTCCATCATAATTCCTCCTCAAAAGTCTCTAGCACCCTTTTGGAACTGTGTGTTTTTACAGGCAGCAATGAACACTCCTTCCACTCCCTGGGCCCCCAAAAGAGGCAGCAGCTCCAAGGGTCTCACCAGCTTTCCCCTAGCACCTGGGCCGACCCCCAGCCTGCGGCCCATGAGATGAGTGCTCCACTGTCCTTCCCTGGGGGACTACCTGGTTACCAAAGTCCTCACAAGGGTCACAAGAACCAGTTCCTCAGAAACCTAACTGTGGTTAATGTCTGAATACTCACAGCAAAGTCCGTAAACTGAGTCAGTTTCCAGGCACAAAGTACCTGCTACTTACGGGCATTCGCATGCAATAAGCACAGATGCAAAATGCAATCTGCTGCCTCTTCGGCAGCCCCACTGATGGGGCTGGTCCTCCTGACACGAAGCCCTGTGAATTCAACTCACTGGATCAAGAGTCTATTTCTCCAAAACAGACTCACTCGGAGGCTAGGCTGCTTCCAAAGCAGTCCCTCCCAATAAATCCAATGAATACACACAACAAGCAAGTGTGTATGATCAGAATAAAGCAAACACAGCTGTGTGCCCTAAACTCTCAGTGCCTGTGGGTTTCAGAGGCCTCATACGAAACACCTCTCGGTACCGACAGTAACCAACACTTACCACCTGCCAAGCACCATGCTAAGACTTTACTTCAGTTTACCCTTCCACAGCCCCACACTGCTAGTAGTACAATTTCCATCTTACGGGGGATTTTTAAAAAGAGGTGAAGTGGCCACCCAAAGGCACACAGCTAAGAAGCACAGGGCTGGATGGCAGCGCTGGCTCTTCAAGAAGCCAGGTGAGCCCTCCCATGCGTCTGGTCCCCTGCACCCCACACGCTGTCCTGGCTCCAGGACTATCGCTGCCACACTCAGCACTACTTTAGTCTTTTCATTCGTCCCCCATGCTGCACGTCTTCCCTGGCCTCCCCCCTTCACCAGACTCCAGGCAATCTGAAGGCAAGGATGGTTCTGATCCACCTCCTTGGTTATCCTCACAGCACCAACCACGGCCCTGCCCTACAACCCCCAAGGGCCTAAGAGACAGAAATAAAATGTCCACTAAGCCTTTCACCTCCCTTGCTGGACTTCAGGTGTCTAGACAAACCCTTCCACCACCCCAAAAACAACAGCGACAGCTCCCCACTCTCGCCCCAGGCCCCTGGAATGAGTGACCTGACTCCGGAGCAGTGCCCTAGGTATAGCTACAGAGATAAGCACAGATGCATAAGGACCACGCTGTCGGGTGAAAAGTGCCTGCCCTCTTGTTTCTCAAAAGGAAAAAAGTAAAAAAAAAAAAAATTTAACTCACTTTAGCCGGTATAACTTTTTGCAGGCAACGTGACGACATTTTTACCTGTTCTACCTTGTTTCTCTAATGCCTGGCAAGCTAAACACAAAAAGCAAACGGGAGGGGAAGCCCGGCCGCTGCTCCCTAAGCGCGAGCAGCGTCCCAGCTTCCTTCCTACTCCACCCTCGGCCCGGCCGCGCGGCAGACGCCCTGCGCAGCGAGCCCTCGCCTCGCGGGACCCTGCCCCGCCGCGCCCGCCCGCCGGCCCCGCTCCCCGCCGTCGCCGCCGCCATCCGGCTGGTGTCTCGAGAAGTTGGAGTCCTTTACTTTTGGCTTTTTTATAAAGAGGCTGTTTTCCGCCGGCGTTCCAGTCATTATTCCAGAAACAAGTTCCCCGCAGCCACCGCAGCAGGCAGCACCGCCCCCGCCGCCCGGACCCGACGCCCGGGCGGCGCGGGGTCGCGGGGCCTGACCCCGGACGGGGACGGAGCCGGACCGTCCCCGAGACGCGCCGCCCCGGCGCGGCCCGGCCAGCCGCCAGCACGAGCGGGCCCCGGGCCGCAGCCCGCGCCCGACGCCCTTGACCCGCGGCGGCCCCGCGCCCCGCCCGCCGACTCACCCCATGAGCCAGTCCATGGCTGCGCGGGGCCGCCGCGCCCGCCGCCCGCCTCGCTCGGCCTCAGCCCGGCGGCCGGAAGTAAACACTCGCTCGCTCACTCCCACACGCGCGCCGCCCGCGCCGCCGGAAGTGACGCGACGCGCGCGGCCTGCTGGGACGCGTAGTCCCGGCGGCCCCTGCGGCCCCGCCCGCGTCGCGCCCTGCCATGCGGATGCTGCTTTCGGGATTGTCCCCGCGCGCTCGGACTGTCCCCCCCGCACCCCGAGTCTCTCCTCCCGCACCCCGGACTCTCCCCGCACCGCACCCGACTCTCTCCTCCCCGCACCCCAGCTCTCCCACCCTGACTCCCTTCCCCCACTCCGGACCGTCCCCCCAACACTCGGGACTCTCTGCCCCCCCACCCCACCCCTGGCTCTCCGAGCTGTCCCCACCCCTGCACCCAGGCCTCTCCCCACGATCCCTGGACTGTCCCCTTTCTCCACAGGCTGTCCCCCCATCCTGGACGCTCCTCTTGAGCACCTGGGCCTCCCCATGTGCCCCAGGGGGCATCTGTCCTTCTCTGTCCCAGGGCCTGGCCAGCAGCAGGTGCTCAGTGACAGCTTGTCAAAGGGCTGGATTCCCTCTTCTTCCTGGGAAGATGCTTGGAGGAGCAAGAACCAGAGCAGAGGAAGCCTCACCCACAGGGACGTCCTGCTGTGGGGGACACAGTCACTGGGCATCAGACAGGTGACAGCTTCAGGCCAGCCGACCTCACCCACTCCGGGGTGAGCCAGGTCTGCTGTCCCATCCTCAGCCAGAGGGAAGCAGCCCTTCCCCACTCTCAGAGAAGCCTCTCCCACACTCCCATCACCCCCAGGTCCTCGCCTGCCACCTGGCCTCTCCAGCTCAGGAAGGCTCAGGTCGGACTCTCAGTTGCCATCAACAGAAAAGTTTGAGATGAAAACAAATTAATTAACAGATACTGGGTAGCTCAGAGCATTGCCAGGAAAAATGGAGGACTAGTGAGACCTTGCATCTGGGAATGCCCCCAATCACAGTGACCTCCTCCTGAACCCCTGAGACTCTCTCTCCTGCGTTCCCCCGCAGTCGAGACCAGCAGCCTCAGGAGGCTGTGTCGTGGTTACGGTCAACGAGGTAAAAATCAGTCGGCTGGGGGGCTTCCCTTCCTATGAAGGGAGCTGCTTCCTCATGGGGTGAGTCCAGGAGACCCAGGAGCCGTCTTCTGACCTTTTTCGTGGGAGGCACTGACTGAAAACAAAGACCAAGAAGACAAAAGAGCTTGGGACAGGGGTGTCTTCAAAGAGCTGCCACTCAGCCCTGGGCTGCTTTCTCCAGAGTTCTTGATGTGTGAGTCGTGTGGACCCCCACTGGAACTTCTGGTCGCAACTGAGCTGCCTCCCACCAGATGTGTGAGCTGCAGAGCTAGGGTAGTGAAGGACGGTGCTGCCACCGCAGGCACTGGAAGGCCCTGAAATGCTCCCTGGGGAAAGGGCTGCTGACCGGGGAAGCCAAGGGCATTTGCCTGCACCCAGCTGGCAGCTTCTAGGATGGGAAGCAGACCGGCCTCCTGAGGAGGGTTCCCAGGAAGTTCAGATACTCGGGAGGTGGAGAACACAACTGCCCACAGTCCTCCCTGCCCTGCTGTTTACACTAACATCCCTCCCCTCCCCCACACTACTCTGCCCACGAGGATGCAGCTGACCCTTAACACCTGAAACTGCAATGCTCCCCAGGGGACCCAGCCCACTCTCATGAGCAACTGCCAGGAGGACACTGGGAGGTTCCTGCTCCTCCTTAATCACCTGCATGGCCATGAGGCTCGTGGGATCACCATGCAACCCCCTGAGATAAGACAGTGAGGACAGAAGAGGAGAGCTCATTTAATACGTGACATCTCCGGAAGGCAGAAAACGCAGATACAAGCGAGGGTCTTCACTTACACAGCCGCGTGTGGCCGTGGTGGTTGACTTTCCTTCTCCCAGCCGCTTGGTCACTGCTTCTAGCCGCCCACCAACTGACAGAGTGACCCAACCTGTCGTGCATGAAGAGGATGAACCCTTGGTGACCCTGCCTTCTTTGGGCCACCTTAATCTTCCATCATCTGTTCCCCTGGATGTGGGTGTCCTAGGAGCAGTGCAAGGAACCCTCCAACCACGGGGAGAAGTTGTTCCACGTCTCCACGCCTCAGTTTCCTTTTTCGTGTAACGGGAATAATAACATTACAAAACCTGTCCTAGGAATCTCTCGTGCAGTCCCAGGTGCAGGCTGGAGGGAGAGGAGCAGCGAAGTATGACCAGGCACGTTGGGAGCACAGTCGCCTGCTCAGCTACCTTGCCTGTGCTCCCGCCTCCCTGCTCCTCCGTGATGATGGTGCAATGCTGGGCACACCCCGTTTGACGGCTTTATTTTGCCCAGACCAGAAGGGGCAGTTCAGACTACACGTCATGTGACATCCCATGGTTTATGTGTAGTCCGAGCTGGAGCGCAGCGGCAAGCCAAAACTTGCATCTCGAAGAACCACAGTTTATTTCTTAATAGGAGGTGGCTGTGCTCTGACACCCTGGGGCCCTCCAATCTCGCTTTCCCAGGAGAGCTTGCCACACATCCTTACAGCTTCACAGCGAGCACCGCTGCATCCATTGGGTAGTACTGACAAGCCATAGAACTGCTTGTACCGCAGCCTCACCTGCACCTTTCTCTCAGTCTGGGGCACATTCGGAGCGTGTCTTCTCGGGTCTCTTGCGAACTACTTACGAACAGCACTGACAGTGAGTGCTGGTCAGAAAGGATGAGTCACCTGCCCGTGTCTATATCCATGTCCTTCTCCCGCCTTCTCTTCTCCAAATCTTCCACCTTCCTCCTCCTCCTCTTCTTGGTAATGGAATGCCAAGCCAAATGACTGCATGAAAAACTCTTACCCAGCTTCCCGTGCAGGCAAGGCAGCCAACAAGACGTAAGTGGAAGTTGTTGGGTGGCTTCCAGGAAATCTCTCTTGTCCTTCCTCCCCATCCCAACCCTCATCCAGTCTCTTGCCTCCTAACTAGGATATGAAAGTGATGGCTGGAGCCCTTGCAGCCATCTGGGAGTGTGACGCAGGTAGTGATGGCATAGCAGAAAGACAGAAAGAACTCGGGTTCCTGCTGAAACTCTGGAATCTCCACAACAGTGCTGAACTTCTTTCCTCTGTACTATTTTATTTTTTATTTATTTATTTATTTTTTGAGACAAAGTCTCACTTTGTTGCCCAGGCTAGAGTGAGTGCCGTGGCGTCAGCCTAGCTCACAGCAACCTCAAACTCCTGGGCTCAAGCAATCCTTCTGCCTCAGCCTCCCGAGTAGCTGGGACTACAGGCATGCGCCACCACGCCCGGCTAATTTTTTCTATATATATTTTTAGTTGGCCAATTGATTTCTTTCTATTTTTAGTAGAGACGGGGGTCTCGCTCTTGCTCAGGCTGGTTTCAAACTCCTGACCTTGAGCGATCCTCCCGCCTCGGCCTCTCTGTACTATTTTAATTGAAAAAACTCTGGATTAAATTATTATTCTTTCCAGTGTCTCCACTTGAAGCACTTGTCTAATTGATACATTCATCAAAATGTGTGTCTGTCTTTTTCCTGGTGGTAAGGTGCTCAAGGTGTAACAACTCATCCTTTGCTTTGAAGGGAACATCTTGATAGTCCCAGGCCACCAGATCCCCACAATGTCACCTAGGTGGTAAGTTCCTAATTTTCCATGGGATATATCCCCTTTGGCAAGCACATGTATTATTCAGCATCTAGAGTATCTAGGTCCTGGCTCCAGGGCCCATCAACATGACATCATCCGTATGATCGAATGATGTGATAGCCTGAGACACGCCAAGACAAGTCCGTGTGGACTAAATTGTGGCAGAGCACTAGAGCCGACACGCCCCTGGGGCAAGGTTGTGCAGGGCCAATGCTGCTCTCTGCAGAGGAACGCAGACTGCTCTGGCGTTCTCTGCTCATTGGGACTGGGGAGGGGAGTTACCTGATTGACAGCTGAAGAACAACTGTTGATTCGCCCCAGTAAGGACGCCACATCTGGAAGAACAGCTGCAGCTGGAATCAGGACGTCTTTCAGTCTGCAGTAACCCACTGTCAATCACCAACCCTCCTCTGGCTCCCGCATAGACGAGACACGGGAGAGAAATTGGAATCACAGAGGGACCTCCTTCCCGGCATCTGTCGCGTCTGGGAGGGTGACACCGATCTCTGGGCATCCCTGGGGCGAAGCTTTGCCTTGGCTCGCCACTTTGGCAGGGAGGCGGGACCGGGGGGTTTCCACTTAGCCCTCTCTTCTTCCCGTTCATGCATTCGTGTGGCGATAAGTACCCAGTGCCTGCTGTATATGGGGCTCTGGCGGCGTACTTGGAAAGCGGCGGTAGACAAAACAGACAACAACTGCCCTCGAGAGGGGACGGCAGCAGCGGACAGTCAACAAAAAAACTAATGGGACATGTAGCACATGGGAGAGTGGGGGGTGCTCGGAAGGGAAATAAAGCCAGCGAGAGGAACGGGGTGCCGGGTAGTGCGGGATGAATCGCGCCCCAAACAGATGGGTTGGAGCCCTAACCCCCAGCACCTTGGAGCGTGAGCATATTTGGGACATAGTCTCACAGATGTCCTTCGTTAAGGTGAGGCCATGGAGTAGGGTGGGCCCTGGTCCAGTGTGGCTGGTGACCTATTAAAGGGGGAGATTCGGACACACATGTGTAGAGGGAGGACAGCCACCTGCCATACGAGACAAGGAGAGAGGCCTGGGAAGGTCCTTCCCTCACAGCCCTCGGAAGGGACCAGCCCTGGTGACACTGAAGATTTTGGACTTCTGGCCTCCAGGACTGGGAGACAAAACATCTCTGCTGTTTGGAACTGCTCGGTAAGTGGCACCTTGCGATGACGCCTTCCTCTGCCCAGTTCGAGCGGCCCTGCAGGCTGCTGTGCTGGCGGGGAAATGAGGGTCTCGGTTTTCCCGATTAGGCTTCCCTCTAGGCTGGGGACCCCCTGAAGGCAGGACCTGTGCAGAGATGCCCCCACCCCAGGCAGTTGCCCTCCATCGCGGGACAAGCACAGCCGACAGCCAGGTTTCGGGGAGAGCTGGCTCCTGGACACAGGCCCTGCCTACAGGTCCCTCCCGTTCACCGACCCCGTCTGTCCTCCCCTCGGGCCCACCGCTGCCCTCCCCCGACGGCCGCCAGGGACACAGCCCGTCGTTGCTCAGCACCCCCTCTTGTCCTAGGCTGCCCCCCCCCCGAGGCCTTGGCATGGGGTGGGCCTCGTGACACCCGCCCGCCTCCACTGCGGAGGCTGGAGAACAATGGCTCCCTCGAGAGCTGGTCCTTGTGCTTGGGACAGTCCCAAGTGAGGCTGAGGGGAAACAGTTGCTAGCGCCTGCCAGGGCAGCCCCTCCATCCCCACTACCCCACCCCCCCAGGATCGATCGGTGTTGCTTTATCTCCTAGTGGCCTGAAGGTCTGATCTGGGGAAGGCATTGCCGGAAGCCAATCTCCAGGGAGCTGCGGTGGGCGGCGGCCGCCTCCTCCTCAGCCTCCCCTTCCCAGGGCGGCAGGTCTTCCAAGCCTTCACCAGCACCCCACGGCCTCCTGCAGACCCAGACGGCACAGTGCCGCCACCCGCACCTGCTCCTTCACTGGCCCCCAGACCGCGATTGTGCGGTGAAGAGACCCAGGCTGCCACAGTGCCAGGGGCTCACCCAGGGTCACTCGGCGAGCAGGTGGGGACCTGAGAACCACCTGCTGCCAGGCTCAGCATCTTCCCGCCACAGCCTGCCTCCCAGACAGGTCTTCTCAAGACAGTCGAGCTGGGGGCACCCTGGGAGCAGGCTGGGAACAGGTCCTTCCTGTCCAGCAGCAGAAGGGCTGAGTTGTCTCTAGAGATGTCCAGGCTTCAGTGTGGACCCCCTTTGAGGAGCGTCGGCTTAATGGGGTGGGGGGGCTGGTGGAGGCACATGTACTCTACCTTCGGGTGGGTGCCCTCAGCACCCTGTCCCAGCTTTCTGTCCTCCCTTTCTAGGAGGATGCTCTGCCCTCTGCAGCACCCCCCATCCCCTGGGGGCCAGATCAGGGTGTGGGAGAGGCTGTCCTAGGGGCCACCTGCACCGTGGGAAGGAAGGGACGTTGCAGATGGGCAGAGGACAGCCTGGGGGAGGTGGACAGGCAGGGCCCCGGCCTGCGTGGATGCTGCCACTGGCTCCCAGTTCTGGCTGCAGCCGGCATTGCTGGGCTGGCCGGGCCTCCCCCTTAGAGACCTTAGCAGGCCCCTCCAGCTGGGTGGGGTCTGAAGAGGTGAGAGGAGGGTGAGCAGGGTGGTGGAAGGTGGTGGGGACCCTGAGACCTCACTCCCTGTCACCTAGCCCTCCATGGGCACTCGTGGGGACCCCCCCCAACCAGCCTCTGCCTTTCCCGGTGGCCTCCCAGCTGAATGTCATGGCTTTGGACTCCAGCCAGCCAGTGGAAAAGGATTGCAGGGCAGCCTGAGGTCAGGGGTCAGGCCACTGCATTCCCAAGGCTCCCTCCCCCCTGGCTGAGCAGGGCAGGCTGAGGGTCCCTAGGCCATGGCCCCTAGCAAGTGCCAGTGGATGGAGCAGGCCCCAGAGGATGCCTGGAGACCCGGCTCTTCTCCTGGCTCTGTCGCTGGCCAGCGCGGGCTCATTCCTTGTCCCCTCCGTCCCATGGGTGGGGACCACTGGATCCCCCCACCAATATGTGCAGCAGACTCCCTGGAGAAACGCCAGGATACAGGTTCCTGGGCCCTGAGCCCCTTGGAGCCTGGCTGCGCAGGCCGGGGGGCCCTGCCGGAGGGCTGTGGGGTGGGACTCCCCCAGCCCGGCCCTGGCGGCTTTTCCTAATCAGACTCCTGTCTGCCCTGCGGCAGCGGAGCCTCGGTGCCAGGGCTGGTGGCCTAGCAGGGCGGTGAGAGTGGTCTGGGGCTTGCCAACCGCGGGCCAGAGAGTGCTGCCCTCCCCCCGCTGATACTGCACCTGTCAGAGGTCGGCGACCTCCAGAATTCTGAGGAAATTTCCGTTGTTGAAGCCAGCCAGTGTCTGGGGCCTGGTTGCAGCAGCCCGGGAAAACTCGCTCACGCGGGCAGGGGCTCTCGGTGGCCAGCTCTGCTGGGCCGTGGGAGCAGGGCCAGGTGAGCGCCTGGGCACGGGAGGGGTGGGGTGAGGGCGGTCGGCTGGGAGGAGGCTGGCGCGTGAGACGGGGCACCCCGCAGTCTGCAGGCCTGGACAGGCGGCTGGGCACACTCGCGCCCCGAAGCCGTGGCGCGGCCGCGCTTCTCGGACGCAGGCGCCGTTCAGGTGCGAGCCATGCGCGGGCTTGAGGACAAGGGAGCGCCGCGCAAAGGCGGCTGCGGGCCGCGGGACCGTCCTCCTCCTGGCGGGCGGCAGAGGGCGCCGCCGGGGAGCTCGGCCGGGGCGCGGGGGCCGCGGGGTGCGGATGCGGGAGCGGGACGAGCCGGGTGCGAGCCCGAGCGTGAGACGCACGCACACTCCGGCCGTGGCAGGTGTTTGCCCACCTAGGCCCAGCACCCCGGGCCGCGCGGAACAGGTGCTCCCCGCGCCCGCCCTCCGCTCGCGCGGCGACCCTGGGAATCCGCGCCTGCTAGGGCGGAGTGGGGCCGGGGGAGGGGGCAGCGGCGCTTTGAGGACAAGAAGCGGGCGGGCGTCTGGGCGGCGCGGCCCTGGAGCCCCGGGCTGTGCGCGCAGGTTGGCCAGGCCCTGGGCTCCCGGGAGGAGGACCCCTTGGGGCGGGAATGTGACTAGGCGCTTTGGGGAGTCCATAGGTAGCTCCTCCCGCACCAGCCAACCAGGTGCTCCCCGCAGGCACCCCTGCACCCGGGCTGACACCACTACCCATGCTCGCCAGGGGAGGGGTGGGGCAGCCACCTGCAGGGAGGGATGGGAGCCCCAAACGTCCCAGTCCCCACCCTCCACCCTGAATCCTGCCTCTGCTTAAGTTTCCTGTTAGGGGTGACTCACAGGGCCTGAACCCCTTCCTGGTCCAGGCAGCCCACCTGCTCTTATCAGCCCAAGGCCTGCCTCCCGCCCCAGGGCTGCCCACCAGGGAAATGAGGAGTAGAGAGGGGCACTTGGGAAACTTTGCGAGAGGAGGGGGAGGTCCCGGCAGAAACTGGGCGGAAGTCACTGCCTGAAGGAGAACCAGGTCCTGGGGTTCTCTGTTCCACTTCTGGGTCCCCAGCCTGTGGGTGCCTGGCCAGGGCCCAGGTGGGAGAGGGCACTGCTCCGCACCAGGAGAATCTGGGCGTGGGGCTGGCCTCCCCTTCGCTGCAGTGTGGCCTTGGACAGGTGGGCAAAGTCTCTGCCCAGGGGCCCATGGAGCAGAGCCTCCTTCCTGCCAGGTGTGGGCAGGCCCAGTGTCCACTGTGCCTGGCCCCATGGGGTGTATTCGAGGGGTTGGAGGAGTCTCCTGGGCCAGGGGCTTGACTGGGAGGGAGAAGCGGGTGGAAATGCACCGAATCTTCTTTCTGCTGGTCCTGGGGGCAACAGGAGGAGAGGCCCTGCCCTGTAGGTGACCCACAGCTGAGGAAGGGCAGCTGTGGGCAGAGCAGGTCCCCATTCCTCCCCAGCCCTGGCAGCTGAGCAGCTGAGAGGCCCACTCCGAGTCACGGCCCTGGCACAGCCCGGCGGAGTGCTTGACTTCCCCCTGCCTACCTCGAAGTTTCACCCTGGAGTGGGGGTGGGAGCCTGGACTGGGCTGGTTTCCTCCTCCATCGGCAGGTGCTCAGGCACACCCGCCTCGCAGCCCTCCCAGCTGGGCTCCAGGACTCCCGCCCCCCCCACGCGCCTCTCCACCCTGCCCCCGCTCTATTTCAAGCTGTCCCTGGCTATTTATAGTGGTGTCCGGGGATTGCATCAGTGTCCCCACACACCCCCCTTCTCACTCAGGCAGTCACCTGCCCTGCTGGGTCGGTCAGATGCCCCAGGTGTGGGACGCGCCCTGCTGGGGCGTGTGTGAAGGGAAGGAGGGGACTCGGGACTGGAGCCAGGGACTGGTGAAGGGGTACGGGGCACCTTCCCCTCTGCTCCCAGAGCTTCCTAGTGCTGGGCTGCCTGAGGACCAACTCCTGCTGCTCCAGTCTCATGGTTGGTGTTTGTAAAGACAGGGAGAGATGCTCCCAGGGCCTCGCCCCTCAGCCTCCTCCAGCCTTCAGGAGCCTGGCTTGGTCCTTCCAGGCTCACCAAGCTCCCCTCCTCCCACCCTGCTCCTACTGAAGTCTTGTCACTCAGCTCCAGCTCCCAGACACCTTCCCTCCCTGAGACCTTCTGCTACCCCCAGCCACTCCTGGCAGCTCCCCAGGAGGGGGACACTGGAAGGTTCTGAAGCGACACAAGTCCTTGCTCAGTTTGGAAAAGCCCCAGCAGGCTCACTCGGACCTTGCCTAGCATTTGGCAGAGGCCTGCCCTGCCTGGCATCACTCTGCTCTGTGGCACCTGCATGTGCCCCCAGCCCCCCAGGACACCACTCTGGGCTCTGGTCCTCTGTCTTCAGGGGACTGTGCCCTCCATAAAGCCATCATCACATCCTCAGGGCCCGGCCTCTCCTTCCCTAAATGGCCCTACATCTAGAGACCCCCACCCCCACCCCAGGGCCCAGAGGGGGCCCTGGGACTGTGGTCTAGACCCTGATCACCCCCTGCCAGGGAGGAAGAGACCGTTCTGCAGGGTTGGCACCCCGAGGTCATGCCAAGCAGGAGGGAAGACTGTGTTTCCCCTACAGTTCACACTGGCCTACACAAGGCCCCGGCCCCCACACACTCACCTGTCAACCCAGAGCCCCGACACCTTCCTGGAGGAGTGGGACACCCATGCCCACGTCTGTTGTTCAGAGCCCTCAGGGGCTCCGTGTCTTCTCCTTTTTTTTTTTTTTTTTTTTTTTGAGACAGAGTCTCACTCCGTTGCCCGGGCTAGAGTGCCGTGGCGTCAGCCTAGCTCACAGCAACCTCAAAGTCCTAGGCTCAAGCAATCCTTCTGCCTCAGCCTCCCAAGTAGCTGGGACTACAGGCATGTGCCACCATGCCCAGCTAATTTTTTCTATATATATTTTTAGTTTGCCAATTAATTTCTATTTTTAGTAGAGACGGGGTCTCGCTCTTGCTCGGGCTGGTTTCGAACTCCTGACCTTGAGTGATCCGCTCGCCTCGGCCTCCCAGAATGCTAGGATTACAGGCGTGAGCCACCGCGCCTGGTCTGTGGCTTCTCCTTAATGACAAAGTCCCCCCGCCCCACTTTTTGGTAGGAAAGCAATACCCCCACGGCCATTCAGAGCTGCACACAGGCCCCATCAGACCTCGCCCTGGCTGGAGGCCATCAGCAGCTGCCTGGCTCCCAGATCTGCACTCCTCCCTCTGCCCCTTGCTCCCACCCCACGAGCTTTGCAGCACCCCCCTACATGCCCTGGCCCTGCAAACACAACCTGGCCTTCAGAAGCACAGACGCTCCCTCCTCCTGCAGCCCTTCCTGGGAACGGGCCCTCTTCTCCCCTTCCTCCCGCTGAGTCCCTGCAGCTCGGAGCCTCACAAGCACCCTGATAAATCCACCCACGGGACACAATCTGAGCTGGAGGAGGCCTGAGGGGCCACTGGGACCAGCCCCTCCAGGACTCCCCCAGGGGCTGCCCTGCGGGGTAGAGGAGGGGTGCCTGGGACGTGAGGGACCAAGTCCAGCCCCAGCTTTGCCCCTGAGGAGCACTGGACACGCCCACTTCTCTCCCTGGGCCTGGAGAAGGTTGAGCTGGGTCTCCACCATGGCACTAAATCTGGGACTGTTAGTTGGTGGAGTATTCGCTGGACGTTCGCGGGGCGCCTGGCTGCAGTCCAGCGGGAGCGTGGAGGTCGTCGCATGGAGTCGATGTGATGCAGACTAACAGAAGCACAGGATGCAGTGTGACCTTATCTCCCACCCCCTTCCCTCCCCTTGCCCTCCCATTCGCACTCCATCCACCCACCTGCCCACCCAGCCACCTCCAGCACCTGCCATCCACGGCCCATCAAGCACCTAAAGCTCTTGGCCTGGGGGGAGGGAGACACAGAGGCGTGAGCAGACGTCAGGTGTTTGGGGGACCCCATGGGGCAGGGATATCTGGCCAGCCCCCCAGTGCTCCCCTCCTGCTTCACTGCCCACCAGCGTGGATCCTGCTCAAGTTGACCTCGAGGGGCCTGGCTGAGGGGTGAAGGGAACCCCCTCATTCAGAGTCCTACCTTGTCCCGGGGGCCTGAGACCTCACATGCCCAGGAAAGGCCCCGTGCCCCCCCAGCAGCTGCAGGTGCTCGTGAGCATTAGCGGGGGGTGGGGCGGCTGCTGCAGCTTGAGACAGCCTTCAGCTTTTTCCAGTCCTGGGTTTTATTGACTCCTAGGGGCTGCCAGAGTTATAAATAGCCGTTCTTGAGCTAAAAATAGTCTCGATGGAGTCAGACCGTGCTTCTAGCCTTCAGCCTCTGTGAGGACGCTTAAGGATGCCGGATTCAAGGCCCCTACCTCCTCCGCAGCCCCCAGGAGGGGCCGGCCAGGCCCCCTTCCCCTCTTCCTCCTGTCTCCTGAAGCACAGCTTGCACACACGCATGCCCACACACATGCACACACGCGCACACGCATGCACCTACATGCACACACGCAGGCTGGCTGGAGTCATGGTTTGGAAGGGTCCCGGGAGAGGTAGGCTGCAGCCCGGGGAAGCCGCGTGAGCCGGAGCACTGCGGGGCGTGGGGCTGAGGACGCGGCTCTGTGGGGAGCCCGCCTGGAAACCGGGAAAGTACCTGGAGTTGTGCTGTCACAGCGCTCGGTGCGCAGGAGCTGTTGTTGTCGTAGCAACCGAGCCAACATTGAAATGACCCAGAAAAGCCATGTTTAAACACCCGATCTATGGGAATGGCACGAGGGTGCCCGGCGCCGCGTGGCTGCGACCAGGGCGCTGCGCCCACGCTGCGACTCTGTGGCGTTCGCACAGCCTGTCTGCAGGCCGGGCCGGGGCTGCCTCCCGGGGCGGAGCCGGGTGGCTGGGAGAGTCCGTGTCGGTGCCTCCCACAGATACCTGGTGTGTTTTCGACCCTTGTGCCACGTGCACACATTCATTGAATGACATTTGAAAGGCTCATTGCTGGAAAACCTATCGTGTGGTACGTTCACACACGCTCGTGCACACACGTGTACACACGGAGGTCTGCAGGGAGGCATGTTCACAGCAGGACTGTGGGGAGAAGGGGAGGGAGTGGGCAAAACTGAGTGTTTTATATAGTTTTAAGGGCCAGGCACGGTGGCTCACGCCTGTCATCCCAGCACTTTGGGAGGCCGAAGCAGGAGGATTGTTTGAGCCCAGGAGTTTGAGACCAGCCTGAGCAAGAGCGAGACCCTGTCTCTACTAAAAATAGAAAGAAATTAGCTGGACAAGTAAAAATATGTAGAAAAAAATTAGCCAGGCATGGTGGCGCATGCCTGTAGTCACAGCTACTTGGGAGGCCAAGGCAGAAGGCTCGCTTGAGCCCAGGAGTTTGAGGTTGCTGTGAGCTAGGCTGATGCCACGGCACTCTAGCCCGGGCAACAGAGTGAGATTCTGTCTCCAATATATATATATATATATATAGTTTTAAGTTATTTACACTTACTAGCATGCAACCATGGAAAATGGAGCTTCACATCTTAGGGGTCCAGCTAAGAACCTGCCCCACCCCCACCCCTGCAACGCCCGGTCTGCTGGGACAGTTCTCAGACCCGGCCCACTGCAGGGCCCTGACACCCCACCCTGCCTACCCCTCTGGCCGATCAGTCTGGTGTAAGGTTCCAGGCCCTGCACACCAACCTTCCAGCCTCAGGGAGCCTCCACGCCGACCCTCCCACCAGCCCCTCCGCCCACCCCACAACAGTCTGAAGAAACAGGCAGCCACAGGCCCGGGGAAAACGTCCATCTCAGGATTTATTACAACACATTGTTTCCAAAGACAAAAAGAGGGGACGGGCCTAGGACCTGGAAGTGTGGCCCCTGGGGGAGGGGTTCTGAGGAGGCTCGGCTGGGGGACCTGCCGCCTCTCCTCTGCCGGACCTCCCACCAAATAATCTGAAGGGGCCAGGCCCCAAGTGGGGCGACCCCAAAGCCGGGCATTGGCCAGGCAGGAGTGGGAGGGCCCGGGGGCTGGCAGACTCAGCAGCCCAGCCCTCCACACCTGGAATGGGGGGGGAAGCAACCTGGGAGAGGCCCTCGCCTGGCTGCCCCTGTACACAGAGGAGGCAGCAGCCAGGGCAGGACCTTGTCCCCCATCTCAGCTGCCCCCTTTGGGGTGACCAGTGCCTCACCAGCGAGAGCAGAGACTGGGCTCCACAGGCCCCACCTGCCCCAGGACAGGAGCCACAGTGATGCTGGCAGCCTTGGAGAAAGGGCGGGGGGGGGGGCCCGTGGAACTGTGAGACCTGTATCCAGGGTTTCGGGACCCAACCAGTGGCCCCAAAACCGTCCCCCAGACAGCACAGGGGTGGGGGCGAGGAGGGGGGAAGCCAGTGCATCCTCCACACCCAGGTCACCTCAGAAACCCAACGCAACAGACAGGAGGCAAATTTACATAATTAATAATAATAATTAACCAATAATAAATACTTAAACCTCTAATCCATAGATTGCAAATACAACAATGATAGCTTATTTTCTTGGGAATAGGGGTGGGTGGGACAGAGGGAACAGGAACAGGACTTTTGCTTAAAAGGAGGGATGACAGGGACAGAGGGCTGGGGTCAAAAGAACAAATAGAAGAAACAGCCAGGGGCGGCCCCTCCTGCCCTGGCATCTCCCAAAGGTGACTGGGCCCACTCCTAGTCTCGGGACATCTGAAGGGCAAGGGACATCTGCCCTCAAAGCCTTGGGTCCCAGTGACCCAGGCAGGTGTGGGGAAGGGGCAGCTGGGCTCTTCTCCTGCCCTCACCCCCAGGCTGGCCCACCTGGGCCTACCTGGGCCCACCTGGGGTGGGGGCTGGCATGTCACCTTGACGATGCTGGGAGGGCCCTGGGAAAGGGGTGGAGGGGGTTTCCTCTTCTAAGGGGCTCCCATGGTGGGGGAGACAAGGGGTCTTTATCTGCCTTGAGACGGCTCTCCCAAAGTGCAGGACCCGAGACCGTGGGAGGACCCCAGGAAGGACCTCCCTGAGCAAGGCAGCACCTGCTCATGGAGGAGGCCCCTCAATGGGCAGACGCCTGAATTCCAAGTCCCGTGGGGGGCTTGGGCTGGGGCTGGGTGGGCACAAGAGCCCAGGACAAGCCCTAAACCCACCCCTCCAACCCCTGGGCTGGCAGCTCCCCTCTGACCAGTGGAGCCAGCACTGGCCAGCAGGGCCCTCCCGCCTGGCACTCCCAAAGCCCAAGCCCCTTGCTGGGGGAGGGGGTGCCTCCCGCCCGGCAGGGGGCTCTGGGACACTCACTGCAAAGGAAAGGGCCTTTCCGAGGAACTGGACCCTGCCTGCCCCCGGGGACCCACCTCAGCTCACATTCAAGAGCCCCCTTCCCAAGCCCCCACTCTGCCCTACCCCTCAGCCCCCTGAAACCCGCCCCATTGGGCCAAATGCCCGTCCACACCTGCTGGGGAACAGGAACAGCTCTGGGGGGTGGGTGGCAAGGACGCCCTCCGTGCCACCAAGATTTGGTCCTGGAGCTGGTGGAGGGCTGGCAGTACCCCCCTCAGGGCACACCAGCTCCCGGGGCCACCCCCAAACCTATGGCTGTGGTTCGGAGGTGCAGAGGAGGGGGAGGGGCCGAGAGGACAGGGGGTGGGAGGGGGGGTGGGAGGTTCTGCGGCTCAGTTTGTGGCAAAGAAGTTTTTTTTTTTTTCCTTTTTTCCCCCTTTTTCTTATGTAAAAAGTGCACAAAAGCTCCGAAAGCTCGGCAGCCTCTTTGCAAAGGTCAGCAGTGTTTCCTGCGGGGTGCCGGGGAGTCAGCGAGGGGACCCCAGACCCGGCACCCCAGCTTGCGACCGGAGGTGGCCTCATATTGCTTAGAAACATGTTTCAGTTTAAATATCAGACAGTAAAAATAGAGCTCCGAGGACCACCCGGCACTGTTGCCAAGTCATTGCCAGAATGAACAGCTTAAATAAATAAAAAAATCGAAATATTTACTTCTCGATAAAAATCGCAGTAAAACCATTTACCTTTCTTTGCATTATATATAATATATATTTATAACGGCCCGGCTGCTGGCGGCCGAGCCGAGGCGCCAAGAGCGGCGGGGCGGCGAGGGCGCAGGGACTGTGCGGGTCAGGACACCTCGATGACCTCCACGCTGCCCGAGAAACTCGCCTGCTTGCCCAGGGCGGCCAGCTCCTCGCCGCGCGCGCGCCCCTCCGCCATGCCCTCCTCGAACTGCATCTGGCAGCTGCGGCGCTTGAACTGCGTCTCGGGGCCCGGCTCGTCGGGCCAGCCCGTCCGCGCGTCCCGGGGCTCGGCCCGCGCCGCCTCCCGCCGCCGCAGTTCCCCGCTGCTGCTGCTGCTGCTGCCGGGTCCCGGCGCGCCCGCCCGGCCGAAGGGCGCAAACCGCGAGCCGCTGGCCCCCTGCGCGCCCTCGGGGCTGAAGCACCAGGGCCCGTCGGGCGACGGCGTGCCCGGGGAGTCGAGCGGCGCCCAGGCCCCGGGGCCGGCCGGCTGGCCCGGGCCGGGCAGCCCCGGCGCCGACAGTGCGGAGAGGCCATGCCGCGGAGTCTGCCGGGTCGCGTCCCCGAAGTTCAGGCCGAGGCCGTGCGCGGGCGAGCGGGCGGGGGAGCCGGCGGGAGGCCTGGGCCGCCGGCGGGGCCGGGGCCGCGACTCAGGGGCTGCGTCCGGGCTGTCCGGGCTGGGCGAGGGCAGGCCCAGCGCGCCCCCGGACGGGCTGTCCAGCTTGCAGAGCTTGGGGGCCTCACCGGGGTCGGGCGCGCCGGGGCCGTCGGGCCGCCGGCTCGGGGCGTAGGCGGACTTGATGTCCAGGGAGAAGGAGCGCTTGAGGCGGTTGGTGTCCTGGAGGCGATCCGAGGAGAGATGCAGGCCGCGCAGGCCCTGCTGCAGCGCGCTGGTGGCCGGCGCCGCGGCGAGCGCGGGGCGCTCCGCACAGGCGCTGGGGCCGCCGTCCCTGGCCGCGGAAGCCGCCGCGGCGCTCCCGGTGGCAGCTCTCTCTGAGGTAGGTGGTGGCAGCTGCGGCAGCGGGGCCTCAGGCGTCCCGGAGTGGGGGCCTGCGTCGCCCTGCAGGGCGGCCAGCAGCTTCAGGCTGCGTTCGTATTCCAACAGCTGGCCCAGGAAGTTGAAGTTGGGGGAGATGGATGGGCGCCGGTCCTTCACAAACCTGGGCGAGAGGGCACCAGTGAGGAGGTGCTTCCCACCAGGCCAGGCTGCCCACCCGACTGCCCTGCCCGCCCCGCCCGCTGGAGCACACAAGTCTCCGTGCACTGGGGCTGGGCTCAGGCCAGCCCAGTACAGGTTAGGGCCTTTCCGGTGCGGCCAGGAAGGGTAGACTACGGAAGTGGGGAATGTTGAGCCACGGCCCGGGGGAAGGAGGTACCTGTAAGCATCGTCTGAGGACATGCCCATGGTCTTCATGATGTAGGCGATGGCGATGGTGGCGGAGCGCGAGATGCCGGCCAGACAGTGGACGATGACTTGGCAGCTGGACAGCTTGGCTTTATCTGGGCGCAGGTGAGTGACCAGGTGAGGGCTGGGCTCAGCCCCTCCCCGCCCTCCCGGCTGCCAATAGCCCACTTGCTTCCCAGGACCCCTTCCCCCACCTGAGGAGGTGTTGCCAGCCGCAGGGCCTGGCCTGCCCCTGGGGTGGGGGGAAGCAGCCCCTTCACCTGCCCCCGCCTCACCAATGAACTCGATGGACTTGTCCAGCCAGGGCAGCAGCTTTTCACAGTAGTTGTCGTTGATGGGGATGCGCATGAAGCGGCTCTCGCAGATGAAGTCGGGCTTGGGGCAGGAGTTGCTGGCGTTGAGGACGTAGCTTATTCCGTTCTGGGTCATCAGATCCTGGGGGAGGGAGGGCACATTGGAAGGGCACGGTGGCAGGAAAGGAGAAGGAAGGGCGTGGTGCCAGAGGGCAGCGGGGGGGAGGAGGGCTCCCCCTGCACCTAAGAAGGACTTTAGAGCCTCGGGGTGCTGTGCAGCCTGACTCCTGGGGTCCCTGGGTTTGTCCCAGGAGCTGGGCCCAGGAGCCCCTCGGGGAAGGGGAGGGAGCCCCTCTCACAGCCTGCAGTGGGCTCCCAGGAATGTATGGTGGTCAGGGCAGCGGCTTTATTGTTTTCCATCACCATTTTTTTTTTGGAGACAGAGTCTCACTCTGTTGTCCAGGCTAGAGTGCCGTGGCGTCAGCCTAGCTCACAGCAACCTCAAGCGATCCTCCTGCCTCAGCCTCCCGAGTAGCTGGGACTACAGGCATGTGCCACCACGCCTCGCTAATTTTTTGTATATATTTTTAGTTGGCCAATTAATTTCTTTCTATTTTTAGTAGAGATGGGGTCTCGCTCTTGCTCAGGCTGATTTCGAACTCCTGACCTTGAGCGATCCGCCCGCCTCGGCCTCCCGGAGTGCTAGGATTACAGGCGTGAGCCACCGCGCCCGGCCCTCTGTCACCATTTTTAAAGCACAGGATTCTTTCAGAGCTGGCCAGGGGCCAGTGACATCAGCAGTGTGGCATGTGGGGCCACCGCTTCTGACCCAACCCTGCTGGGCCCCTCCCTGAAGCCCTGCTGTGGTCCTGGGGGGTGGAGGCCCTGGCCCACCCCACCTCACATGTGCTCACCCCACACCCGGCCCTCCCCCACGCCAGCCTTCAGCCCCCTTCCTCCTCCGGCTATGCACACACCTTGTCCAGGACATCCTTCTGAGAGCCCAGGTAGAGGTGAGGCAGGATGCGGGTCAGGCCCACGCTGGGGGCGGGCAGGCAGGGCTGGGAGAGGCTCACGGACAGCAGGGTGCCAGGCCGGCCCTCACAGAGGCCGGGGAAGCAGGAGGAGAAGGTGGCAAAGCCCCCTGCAGAAAGGCAAGGACGGGAGTGTCAGGTGGGCAGGAGAGAGGGCCTGGGATGCCCCATCTACTGCTGTGGTCCAGCCACACCCAGCCTGGACCCAGCAGAGCCTCTGGCCTGAGCACCTGGTCTCAGGCCCGAGGGCCACTCTCCCCATAGCCGGGGTGCATGCTGCCACTCTGAGCCTGCACCAATGCCCACGTTCCTTCTCATGCAGACGAGGGGCTGACCCAGCTGAGGACAGGCCAGGGTGACTGGCCAGCACAGCACGCACGGGCTGGGCCGGGCTCAGCCTTCTTCCACCCACCCCGCCTGCTGCTGGCTGGGCCCCGGGCCCAGGCTTGGGTGCCAGCTCTGGGAGGCAAGGGCTTCTGCGGGGGCCTCCCCCCTGCCCTGGGCATGACATCACCCAGGGGAACTGGCAAGGCCGCAGGGCATCTGTGGTTGGTCGCAGCTCCACCCTGCCCAGCAGGGGAGGACAATGAGCAGAGGAGCCCTGGTAGGGGGAGCTCCCTGCATACTGGTGGGCATGCGCCTGCCGCCTTCCACGAATATCCAGGTCCTGGGCCACGTGGTGCCGGGAGGAGCCCCTCTGCCGAGCCCGGGCGCATCTGACTCAGCGACTGTGGGCAGGGCTTGCCACGCCTCTGGCCTCAGTTTCCTGGTTCTACCTGCCACGCGGCATTGTTGTGAGGTTCAGAGAAGACGATGACCATGAAGACACAATGAGAGTGGACCTGGCTACACCCAGCCGGACGGGGCTGAGCCCTGACTCAGATTAGAAACTGGGGACACCCGCCTCCGTAGGGTGAGAACTGCTCAGCGACCCCCAGGGCTGAGCATGCCTCTGGGGACGCAGCCCCCACGGCAAGTGGGCTGCCGTTTCTGGCCCCTGTGGGCCCAGCCAGCACCCAAGACGACTGGACCCAGGTCACCTGCTCCCACTGGAGGCAGGGAGGACACCCAATGGGTCTTGGGCCCAGGGTCCTGCTACTTCCCTGCCCCGGTCTGCAGAAGAGGCTGGTGATTCCCGGAGACAAAAGTCTGGGCTCCACCTTCATCCCTGGCCAGGCTCAGTGGCCAGCTCTGCAGACGCCTACCCAGAATGCCTGCGTGTCAGCTCCCAGGGCCTGAGGAAGGCATGACCTTGGGAGCCACGGAGATGCAGGCACCTCCAGGCTGGGCAGGTCCAGGTACCAGCCCTGGAGGAGAAGCAGTCCCTTCCTTGGGGAGCTGCTGGCCGCACGGGGAGAAGCAGGTGACTACTGTCACAATCGTGCCATGGTGCACAGGTCACAGGCTGCCATGAGAGCAGGCTGGGCAGGGGCTCCCGGACGTCTGCTGGGGGTCTGCGCCCCCTGTCCCCCCACCCGCTCCAGGGGTCTTTGCTCTGCTCTCGGCGGGGCCTGGCTGGAGTGGTTGGGGCTGAAGGCCATCAGAACCCTCCGCACCCTGCCCACCTCCCAAAGGAGGAAAGGCAGGAACGTCCCTGGACAGGTGAGAGCCCTGACACCTTCCCAGCAGTCTCTCAGAGACGCTTCCTGGGACCCCCATGGAGCCAGGAAGCTTGGGTGCCCCCTGCCGACTCTGCTATGGGTTCCAGGGATCCCAGGGCCACCCGGACCCTGGGGGTGGGCGACGGGCTGAATGAGTGACCCTTGGTAGGTCCCAGCAGTCCTTGGGGCCTGGGGAGGCACCCCTCCCCCGCATCCCCCAGGAGGCCCCCACGGGGGTCGGGGAGGGCACCGCAGCTCACCCACTACTCGGAGAAACCCAGAGCGCACACAGGTGCGTGTCCCGTCCCCACTCAACATTGTCCTGCCCGTTCTTGCGGGTTTGGGGCAGAGCCAGCCGAGAGCAGAGGCTGTGCCCACCTGGGGGTGGGGGGCTTGTGGGCAAGGCAGGGAGTGCGCCCTGCACACTGGATCCTGATTTGGTGCCACTGCGAGCTTCCTGTACACTTGGGGGCCACGACTCCCCCACCCCCCGGCTTGGCCTTTGGAGAAATGGGGACACACACTGCACCTTGGCAGGCTGGACACAGGGAGGCAGCCCAGAGGGCTCAGACAGCGGAGCAGGGCACAGCCGGGTCCCTCGTGAGCCCTCCTGGCGAATCCCAGGCCAGGCCTGCCCCACCAGGTGCTGGAGAGGACCTGGCCTCCCACGCTGTCCTAGCCCTGGCCACTCCCACAGAGACAGGCCCTTTGAGGCTCTGGGCTTTCCCCAGCACAGCCTGGGGCTAGGGAGGTGCCACTTGAGGCCCTCTTAGACTCCCAGAGGGCCTCATGGCCCCATTCCTGACTTGGACAGCAAGCTGGGCCCGGGGCACCTGCAAAAAGCCCAGAACTCTCCAGCCCTCCCTCCAAACGGAACCCAGAGGACAGAGGTCGCATCCAGGGTGCACCACTCTGAGGCCCCTGGTTCCGAGAGTGCACACGCACACGAGTCCCAGATCCCACCGGGCAGGCTCAGGGTCCCTGCAGATGCTGGCGGCGGGACACCCCCTGACTGCGCCAGTCCAAAAGCAGGGGACGCTCGGCTCGTGCCCAGACATACGTGGAGAGAGGGTAGCCGTGTCCTGTATGAGATGCCGAACTGCCATCCCCAAGCCTCCTAGGTACCCTCCAGGGCTGGGCGCCGATGGCCAAGGCGGCTGCACACCCTGTGGCCCCTCCCCCCCAGAGACGCCAGTGCTGGGGCCGCCAGGCTGCCCACTCGGCCCCCCACCCATGTGTCTGCTCTGCAGGTGGCAGGGGCTCAGGGTGCTCTGTCACTGTTGGGGGGAGTGGGGGCCTCAGCCCTCCACACTCTCCCCTGCCCACCCCAGCCCCTGACACCTGCAGGCTTGGTGTCAGGGACATCAGCCAAGACCCCTGTCCAGGGCCAGGGAGGGTCTGGCTCTGGCCCTGGGCCCTCCAGGAGGTGGATTCTATGGAAACACCCTCAGCCACTGCCCCAGGAGGAGGGAACTGGAGTGTGTGTGAGTGGGGGTGTACGTGAGGGGGTCACCACCTCCTGTCTGGGTGCCCAGGTAGCCCTGAGGGGCCCTGCTGGACCCCAGGCAGCAGCTGTGAGCACCAGGCTGTTGCTAGGCAACCTGTGCTCAGCTGGGCTTGCAGGGATTTCGGGCGTGGGACCCTCTGGGCCAGACTGAGGCTTCCCCCTCCGACAGGGAGCTCCAGTGGTGGGGGGCTCCCAAGGCAGAGGACGCAGGGCCTCTGGGGGCTTCCTCCTGTGGTGGGGCTGGGCCCGCATGGGAGGAGTCCTGAATGTGGGCTCCTAGAGGAACCCAGAGGTACTGAGAGCACCCCCCCAACTTCCCAGGCGGACGGTGGGGAGGGCTGGAGGGTCTGCACAGCCCACCTGTGAGGATGGCCACGCTGTGGAAGCAGCTGTCCAGCTTGCTCAGCAGGATGGACAGGAAGCTGTCTGCGGCCAGCACGCTGGCGTCCCGGGTGCTCTGGTCGTAGACCACCACGTCCTGCGGCTCCGCAGCCTCTACCTGGGGGCCGCGAGGATAGAGGTCAGGGTCTGCCGGCCCCTGTCGGACGCCCTGCCCCTGCCCCGCCCCAGCCTGCTGCCGATGGCCCAAGGGGAGGCCACACAGGGGGCCAGACAACGGGGAAGAGGCAGCTGTCACCTGGCAGAGGCCTCCCCATACCTCACACACTCCTCCTCCTGCGGGGGGGAGGGGGGACAGGTGCAGCTGCCCACAGCCACATGGGCAGGTGCTACCCTGTGCAGCCACACCCTCACACACTCTCACACGGGCAATGGGAGGGACACTGTGGGCACCCCTGGGGGCCAGGACTGCAGGGAGCAGACAAGGTGAGTGTAACAGGGTCCCTGGGGCCTCAGCCCTCCATACTCTCCACCTGCCTGCACACGGGGGGGGGGGTGGGCATAGGATGTGGCCTGGGCTGGCTCTCATATGTCTGAGCTTGGAGGCTGCCTGCTGAGCCTGCACAGCCCTTCTTCCCTCCCCAGTCCCCAGGGAACCAGGGCAGCAGGAGGTCCCCCCACCCCTGCACCGATTCAGGGGCAGCAACTAGAAGCTGGGTCGGTTCCTCCTGCCCTCCCCGCCCCCCAGCCCAGCCTTGGGGCCAGATGTTGGGCGGCTTTTGCTCTGACAGCACGGTGCCCCGCCCCCCAAGCACGCAGTCGGCCCTTAAGCCAGCTGAGCTGCCAGCCCCGTGCTGGGTGATGTCACCGGCAGCCAATGGGACCGCACTCCAGCCAGGAGTCCCCGCTGGGGATGATCAATCACCGGATTCCCCTCATTGGAGGCTGCAGGGAGCTGGTTCTGGCCTTGGGGTGGGCTCCAGATAGGCGCCCAGCCCACCCATCCTCTCCCGCCCTGGCTCTGGGCGGGCAGGTGTGTGACCAGCCCCTCCTGCAGCCTCCAGGCACATCACCCACGGCCCCATAGCTGGACTCGGTCCCTCCAGGAAGGCCCTCTCTCGGGCCACAGAGAGAACGCTGGGTCTCAGCACACTCCACGGGGTGGGGACACGGCCTGGCCCCTCCTGTCCTCACAGCGGGTCCGGCACCTGCCCCCTGCATTCACACCTCACCCCTCCCCTCAGTGCACCTCGTTCTGAGCCTGGGCCGCTGGGGACCCCGCCCAGGACTCCACCCTGTCCCACCGTGTGTGTGTGGAGGGAGGAGGGGTGACACCCAGACCTCCATGCAGAAGCTAAGGGGCACGTGTGCAGAAAGAGGCGAGCTGGGGGGCACTCCACAATGCCTGAGCTGTGACACCGCCCCCCAAGAAACCCAGTTTGGTTTCAAGAGCAGAGAAGGACGCTGCCCCGGCTGGGGCTCTGCAGCTGCTGACCCCGGAGGTGACGGGGCCCCCGCAGGAGGCGGCCGGCCGGCCGGGTACCTGGCTGCGTACGGCCGGCTGGACGAGCTCCGCGATGGTCACCTTGCCCTGCTGCAGCCGCCGCTTCACCAGCTTGGAGCAGCAGATGTTGACGGAGCTGAGCACGTGCCAGTTGTTGTACTCCACGAAGGAGCGGCTGTCGATCACCAGCGGCCCCCCGGGCCCTCCCCGCAGCAGGCTGGCCAGCTTCTTGGCATCCATCACCTTCCTCGGGAGCCGGTCCCCGGCCATGGCGGGGTCCTGGGCAGTGGGGTGACCCCTGAGGACACGAGGAGGGGCTACTCTGGCGGCCTGGGGAGTGGCCTTGCGCTCGGTGCCAACTAGCACATGGCGCCACACCTGCGGGAGAGGAGGGTGTCAGCAGGGCGGCAGGCCCCAGAGCGCACCCGGCCGGCGCCCAAGATTCCTCCCTGGGAGGGATCAAAGTCTCATCGGGTTGGAAGAACCCGCAGGGAGAGACCGTGTTCTGCCGCCACTGCCCATGCCACAGTGCCAGCTCCCGGCAGACACGGCAGGGCAGGGCAGGGGAGGCCGATGGGACACCCAGAGGGCCCGTCCTCAGGACCCTGGGCACATCACAGCCATGCATTCCATAACATTCCATCCTAGCCCCGGGGTGTACGCCTCTTCCCGCTCTGGCCTCTGCATCTTCCCGACCACCCGGAGCCCAGGAGGCCAGGGGTCCAGAACGTGCCCCTCCCCTCCTGGCTCAACCCCGGGGAGCCTGATCCACGGAGATGAAGTTCTGGGGCCGCTCTATAAACTGATAATCCGCGGATGCGGGCGCTTTCCAGAGGCAGGTGGACAGGCGGGCTGGGGGCTCCTTTGTTCCTCCCATTGTCCTAGCTCTTAGGCTGAGGTTTAGCGCACTGCCAGCCCACTGCCCAAGGGTCTGGGGGCACAGGCCCAGCCCTTGCAGGGCGACGTCTTGTCCTGAGAGCGGGGTGGGGCTGGGCGCTTCAGGCTCAGCGCAGGCCTGGGGCCTGGCGGTTCCCCAGGGCTGGGAGTCCCGGGACGGGTTGAGTGTGGGCAGCCCTAGGATGAACGTCCGTGTGTCTGGGACCCTCGGTGCAGCCTGCAAAGGCCTGTGGCACGGGGGTGCCTGGAGGTGTGGCAGGGGTCTGGGGGCTCAGAAGCCCCCTCCTTCAGCTCAGTGGCCAGCCTCTGCCACCCCACCCGCCAGCCCCGTCTCCTCTGCCACCTGCCAGGACTGGCCTTCCCCTGGGCTCACCCCAGACTCACAGACCCAAGGGGCACACAGCATCACAGTGACAAGTTTGTTTTAAATGTGGGGAAACTGAGGCTCAGGGCAGGGATGGGACCAGCACAAGGTCACACACCAGACTGGACAGGGCTCCTGGGTGTCGCCCACAAGGCCGACCTTCCCACCCAGCTCAGCACTGGGGGAGGCCCCCAGGGCCACAGTGGGCAAAGGGCCCTACCGAGGCCCCCAACCCACAGCCACAGAGACAGAGGGTGCTGGGGGGAGGTGCCCTGAGGACACTTGTACCCCACAGACAGCAAAGCTGGGGACAACAGTTCCACCACCGATTCTAGAACACCCCCTCCCCCACCACTCTGGGTCAGCCCCCAGGCTGGTGGAGCAGGGGCTGACGGACGGGTCCACAGAGCAGAAACCGAGGGGCAGGGCTGAGACCCCCACCCCACTCGGGAGCCCCGGCCGTGGGCTCCCCTTTCCCCAGACACTGCTGGCCTGGCTCTTCCTTGTGGCACCATGGCATCTGTGCCCACCGTCCCCAGTACCCTGCTATAGACGTTCCCCTTCCTCCTCGCTCCTGGGGGTGGTCAAAACCCCGGCCCCTGGACAGGCAGCCTTAGGCTGAGGCAGCACAGCTGCCACCAAGGAGCTGTGACAGAACCTGGGACCTCATCAGACACCCCCTCCAGGCCTGGGCGCCCATCTCCACCCCAGGGGAACGAGGCCCGGGAGTGAGGCTAGGGAGGCTGCCCCTAGGGCCACACCAGGCAAGTTCAACAGCAAAAGGGCCTGTCTGCGAAAGGGGTCCCTGATTCAATTCCTGTACCGGCTGTTTTGGGCAGTTTTTCCCCGAGTCCTAAACTGAATCTCGCGCAAGGCGGCAGAGGGGAGTCTGCCAGGTCCCACTGGCCAGGGCAGAGCCTCCCGTGCTTGGACAGAGGACCAACAGCCCCACTCCAAGGCCCAGGACCCCAGGCGCTGCAGTGAGGTGTGGACGCTGTAGGCCAGGGGTCTGCAGGCAGAAGCCACAACGCCCCCCCTCAGTTAAGTCGGGGTGGGTCACCTCTCACCTAAAACAACGGAAACAAACAGGACTGCTGGCCATGGGTGGTGCTGGGGAGACCCTCACCCCCTGCAGCCGGGCCTGGCGTCCACGCCACCCCGAGAAAAGCCTGGGCGGGCTGGGGGTGGGCAAGGCAGGGGCTGCGGGGGTGGGCAGAGGGGCCTGCACCTGGCCCCGCCCCTGCCTCCCCGGCAACCCTCTCAGCTCCAGGAACCACCACAGCGTTGTCATTTGCAGCCAAAGGGGACTCGTTAGCAAGTTAGCACCTCCGACGTAGCCATGGCAACAGCAGAGGTGCCAGGCAACCGCTGCTCCTGCCGCAGCGAGAGAGCAGGCTCCGCAGCGGAGTGGGCAGGTCGCCCTCCTCGCGCTCTCCCTCCCTGCCACCCACAGCAGGTGCCCAGGAGCGGGGCCAGCAGTGACCCCTAGCCGCCCTTCCTCCAGCCCCTCCCCTGCCCTGCCCTACCTGGTCCTGCCCCTCCTCCCCGTCCCAGCACCACCCCCTGCAGCTCAGGGGCTCCCCTACCCCTCTGAATGAGCACCCTCTCCTGCAGGAAGCCTGTGTCCGGTGCTGGCCTCCTGGGGCCTATCCTCAACCACTGGGTCTCCTGGACCTAAAGCTCCTGAGGGGCAGACCCCTCACCTCTGGCCTCCCCCCATGCTATGGATCGGGCTGTCACTGGCGGGCTGGGGGTGGGCCGCGGGACACTCAGGACAGCCTTTGGCAGACCAGGTGGGCTGGCACAGGCCAGGTGGATGCAGAGGAAACAAAAATGCGGATGCCGCCGGACCCAAGCCCTCCTGCCCAGCCTTGGTCCGCACCCGTTCCTGGGAGCCGGGGTGGAAAAGTCTACTCCCTGCTGTTCTGGAGCCTGGAGCTTAGGCAGGTGAGCAAAGCCCAGGGGAGTCCAGGCACCTTCATCAAGGGGCCTCGAACAGTTTCCCGAGTCCAAAGTCAGAAGGAGGCTCCGCTCAGGCCCCGCCCCTCCTGGGAGCCGGCAGGCAGCCGCCTTCCTCAGGGGCCAGGTACACAGCGGCTGCGGTGCGCATGCACACTGCTTGCTGTCTGTGCCTGCCGGCACACGCCCCTTTGCACACTGACTCCTTACCCACAATCCACCTCTCCTGTGTGCAATTACGCGTGAACGCATGTGCACAAATGTGTGCACCGGACACTGGGCGCGTGCTGGAGCGTGCACATACATGCGCGCGTGCACATACATGCGCACATGCACACTCACGCTCACGTCCTTGCCTTCTGCTTGCCAGATTCCTCTAGAATCCAGCACCCCTGCACCCCAGCTGCCAGCTCCAGGGTCTCCTCATACACGTGGGCTTCCGCGCAGGGCCTCCATACAACACAATCACGGCCCTAAGCACGTATGTGACCAGTGACAGCCCGAGTGCTGGGCCCACCCCAGCCCCCAGATACAGCTCCTTCACCAAGTCACCTTCTGCTCTTCAACTAGGGCTGGGACACGCTGCCTGCAGAGGCGGCAGGCAGGGCTGCTGGCCCCAAAGGATGGCCATCCAGGTGGTGTTCCAGCCCCTCGCACACCCAGGTGGCCCTGGGAAAGAGGCCAGCAGCAGAGGAGCCCGAGGTGCTGAGAAGTCAGGCCACTGCCACCTGGGACGCACTCTAGAGAGATGGTGGCCGGCAACCTCCAGGAAGCAGGAGCCCACGTGCTCACACGGGTCAGCACACTCCATCTTCTTGGGCTCTCCCTGGGTGGGCTTCCACCTCAGCCCCCCCCCCCAGGTCATCGGGGCAGGACCCTGGCTGACCTTCAGTCCGCTTAGCTGGGCCCACAGCAAGGCCACGCAGAGCCAGCCCTGGCCTGGGGAGACTGTGGGTGGGAAGAGAGGGGATGGGGTCTGGGCTGAGCCCCGGACACTGACACGATCCACGTTTTCTGCGTTCCCACCTGGCCCGTGCCAGCCCCACTGATGTGAAGGGCTTCTGCTGGTCACTGTGCCCCACGCTACATGCCAGGGCCAGCCTGGAGCTTCCACAAGGATCGCTCCTCAGCACTCTGGGCAGCGGGGCCTCAGTCCATGCAGTCTCCGTGGCCAGAGTTTAGCCATGTCTCTCTCCCTGCTTTCTCTACAAGGAGCACACCTGGGCCTCCCCAGCCCCTGGCCAGTGCCCTTCCAGGCACGCGCCCAGTTGAAACTTCTGGGTCCCGATGCCAGCCTCCCGGGACACAGCCTGACCCTAAGCATCTTTCTGCATCTCCGTTCGTGGAATTTTGTTCCTGGGCCCAGAAGCCTCTCCTAGGGCTGAGGGCAGCAGGGAATAGAACCCGCCCAGTGACTTTCCCCCAGCCCTAGGCTGACTGCAGCAGGAGATATGTCAGTGAGACTTCAGGATGAACTCCCAGCTCCCGGTCACATGATCTGCCCATCCATGTCGGGTGCTTGCTAGGGACTGTCCTCTAGGTAAAGGGCCAGGGCCCTGGATGCTACATGCATCCCCAGGGCTGCCCTGGGAGCAAGAGTGTCTGCAGGTGGTCTGTGCCAGGAAGGAGGGAAGAGAGTGGGGCACCTGGACCCCCGGAGGCGGGGCACGGAGCAAGAAGAACGCGGCCTCCCTGGCCTTCAGCACCCCACCCCCACCCCAAGCCGCACAACACTGCAACGCTGCAGACGCGGCTCCACATCCTGCCACCCCTCCTCCATCCCAGAGTCTCCCAGCCCCTCACTGCAGCGCCTCCGCCGACTCCCCCCAACAGAACCAGGACCCTGCAGCAGGGAGTCAGAAGGCAGGTTCTCCAGAAGGGATGACCCGGGGGGCTGGGCCTATTGCTGCCCCCCTCCAGGCTAGACCATTAGGTACCCCCCACCTGGCGTGCTCGCCATGCCAGGTGGGCAGAGAGGCCTGGGGAGGAGGGGCGCAGGCGGCCTGGCTGTGCCAGCCCCTCCCCCAGCATCGCGGCTGCCTCCGCAGCAGGCAGAGGGATGGCCTTTATTCCGCGGGGCCAGCTGAGCACCCCGGGGCAGGGGTGCCAGGCGGCCTGGGCAGACGGAGGATGGATCTGCACCCTCCCCGCCGGGCACGGAACGAGACCTTTCCTGGGTCTCCCAAGGGCCAAAGGCCGTCCCTCCTGTCTCCCCGGCCGGCTCAGTGCCAGGGACGACCTTCTCCCGCTCCGGCCCATGGAGGGTGCTGCAGGGGGTGTCTGGGGCGGGCTCGGGCGGATCCACGCTGGATCTCAATGGCCCTTCTGGGTCCTTGATTTTTGTCCTCCGCCTCCATACGAAGGAATTGCGGGGAGAAGGCTGCACAGCGGCCACTGGGTGTGGGCTGCACCGGGTCCGCCGGGCGCTGCGGGAGGGAAAGGGCTTCCCGGCCTGGCGTCCCAGGAGCCGGTCAGGTGCCGCTCACCTCCCGAGCCGCCGCCTCCTCCCGGGCGCCAGACGGGCGCAGTCGCCCCCCGGGCCGCGCCGGTGAAGCCCGCCCGCCGGCGACCGCGGCGCCCCCGCCCGCACCGCGCCTCCGCTCACCGCGCTCACGCTCGCGTCCGGGGCGCTCCGGGGACCCGCGCCGCGCTCAGGGCGCCCACTCCGCCGTGCAGCCCATCGGCCCAGCGGGGGCCCGCACAGCCGGGGCAGGGGCCGGGGGAGCGCGCGGGCCGCGTCGCCGTCGCCGCCGTCGCCGCCGCCGCCGCGGGGAGCGCTCGCTCGAGCCGGGGCGCGCGCACTGCGGGCGGGCACGCGCGCTCGCGACGCGCATCCCAGCCCCGCGGCTCGGCGGGCGCGGCCGGGCGGCTCCGGCGCGGATGGGCTCAGGCTCGGCGTCCAGGCGTCCGGCGGGGCGGGGGCCGCGGAGCCGGCTCGGCCACCGCGCTCGGCCGCGAGTGACAGGCCCGGGGCGGAGGGCGGGGCCGCCGGCGGGGATGAGGTCATGCCGGGCGAAAAAAGCCCCTGACGTCACCTGCAGCCAATCAGCGCGCGCGGCTCGGGGGCAGGTGACGTAAGCCGGAGCCTGAGCTGCGGGTGGAGATTAGAGGCGGCGGCTGCGGGGGGCGGGGGGTGGGTCTCGACACCGCCCTGCGCCCTCGCCCAGCGCCCTCGCCCCGGACGGGCTCTTAAAGGAGCCATGCGGCGCCCAGTCCCGTGCCAAAGATCCAGCGGGCCGGCGGCCGTGCTCCGGGACGCCACCTCCAGGAAGCCTTCCCGGCCGCAGGGCTCTGCGTCACCCGGGACCACCCTGCCTCGCCGCACCCAGAGCCCCGACGGTCCTGCCGACCGCGCCTGGGGTCCCCCGCTCGCCCGCCGCGGCTAGCGCCGGCTCCCTCCCTCCGCGCCTTTGTTCGCGCGGGGCCACCCGCGGAGAGCCTGCCTGGCCGGCCGATGGGAGCCAGGCGGCGAGGCCCCTGACCTGCAGCATCCTCGCTCGCTCCAAGACGCCGGCGGTGGGAGCCCCGATCTCCACTTGGGAGGAAACCGAAGCTCAGAGGCGACACGGTTCGCCTCAGGTCACATATGTCATGAACTCTGGGGGACCCCGGAACCCACGGGCGTCTCCGGCGCAGCGCTGGCCCCAGCCCCCGTGCCACGACGGAGGCACGAGCCGGGGGACTTGGACCCCCAGAGGCCCTCGACGCTTCCAGTGAAGAGCCCCTCGCGCCCACCCTGACGCCCCCTGTCCAGGCGGTCCAGTGTCCGCCTCTGACGACCACTGTGGAAACACAACCGCCTGGCGGCGGACGCCAGGAGTCCAGGGCAGGAGGAAAACGTAGGTAATTACACCCTGGGCACGCGTCGCCAGCATACAGGGCCGGTCGCGCTGGAGCAGGGGCAGCCGGACCACCCCAGGGGGGGACCGCGGGCAGGGGCCGGTTGAGGAGGCAGCTCTGGTGCAGGGGGCTCCAGGCGGGAGGGACACAGCAACTCAGGCAGGGAGGCCCGGGCCTTCCCGTTGGGGAGCCGAGGTGGGAGGGGTGAGGCTCAGAGGACAGGTGCAGTCACTGTCTATTGATTCTTCAAATATTTACCGGGCGCCTTTTGTGGGCCCAGCCCTGGTGCTGGACACTGAGGACACAGCACTGAGGAAGGGGACAAAGACCCTTGTTCTGGGCAGCCAAGGAACCCTGGGAGACTTTGAAGATAATTATGTTTGGGGTGTGCCTGACCGTCTGTCCCCCTCCTCACTGCCCGATGGAGAGTAGGGGAGTCCCCAGCCAACCTGGGCCTGCCAGGGTCTCCCTGGGGAATGCAGCCCTTTCGTGGGGAGAGGGCCCTGGGAGGCTGCCCTCAGCAGAGGCCAGTTGGAGGGGGGGTGGCCACAGCAAAGCAGGCCGACCCTCCGATGAGGCTCTGCGCTCAGGCTGGGGAACCAGAGGCTGGGCAGGCTCAGGGGCTCCCGTCTCCCTTGCAGGCTGTGCTGCCTTCCGCCTCCCAACTTTGCACACAGTTGGCGATTAGTAAGTGCTGGTAGCTCTGCTCCCCTGCTAGCCTGAGTCGGGGCAGTGTGTGTCTATGGGGTGGTGAGTGGTGGAGTTCCTGACTCAGGGCCAGCACAGGGGATAAACAGACACCTGGATGGGAGGCCGAGGCGGGAGGATCGCTCAAGGTCAGGAGTTTGAAACCAGCCTGAGAAAGAGCGAGACCCCGTCTCTACTAAAAATACAAAGAAATTAATTGGCCAACTAAAAATATATAGAAAAAATTAGCCGGGCGTAGTGGTGCATGCCTGTAGTCCCAGCTACTCGGGAGGCTGAGGCAGGAGGATGGCTTGAGCCCAGGAGTTGGAGGTTGCTGTGAGCTAGGCTGATGCCACAGCACTCTAGCCTGGGCAACAGAGTGAGACTCTGTCTCAAAAAAAAAAAAAAAAAAGAAAGAAATGGTTAGAATTAGTCCACTCCACACAGAAAACAGGCTAAGGACTTGCTAAGACATCCACTTGAACAAAATACCCGGCGAAAACAGAAATTAAAGGAACTCAGATCAACCCATTCAAGGGCAGCTCTGTCGTATTATTTACAAAATCGTAGAGACGAATCTTGCCACCTCTGCGTAACCACCAGTCAAATTCAGACGTGCAGGGCAATAAAAATCAGGACAACACTGAACGCAACCCTTCACAGCCGTCAGGAACAAACCAAGCTCTGGCCAAGTACCACTGCATCCGCAGCTTTACAACCAAAGGGAGTGCCGGTGGCCGCCTGGCCACTCTGTCAACCAGCCACCCGCCAGCCACGAACTCAGCCCACGGCCGCAGCGTGGACTTAAGTGCAAGGGTGACACGTTAACCGAAAAAGGGCAAAACCTCAGAGAACGAAGGGACCTTCCAGGTGACCCACCCCTCCGTGGACGGACGGACCACGGCCTCCCCGTGTTCCCCGTGAACCGAGGGACAAGCCCCCAACTGTCCCCAGACACACCCCCAACCACCCGCCACGGATGGCTCTGCCCACGTCACGGGTGCTCATGAACACTACGGAGACGTGGAAACCACGAGTTCCACAACACTGCATTTGGATTTTTAGCAGGAAATGCAAACTAAAGATAAATGGCGAGAAACGTCGGGAAATTAATCTAAACAGGGTCACTGAAGACACAAACTCACAGCTAACGCCCCAAAGGGGATCAGATGAATTCAGCCCCAACCACTTTTTACATTTTCCTTTGGGTTTATAGAGTGGTCTAAGCTCCTCTTCCCCTGTAATAC